>JALNQK010000192.1:0-44479 GCA_028458525.1 Ophiosphaerella herpotricha
TAAATAGTTTACTTACTTATTAGCTAATAAGAGCTAGAGCTCTATATTACTATTACGCCTCTCTAATAGTAACTAGAGGTAGATAGATTACCTTATCTAGAGTACTATAAAGGATACTACTTAGGCTAAGGCTAAGATACTAAAGACTTTACTCTACTACCTTTAAGCTTAAAATAAGCTTCTATAGTATAAGAATAAGGGACTATAACAAGCTCTTAGTATTTAGGAGAGGTATAGAAAGAAGAGTAAGCCTCTTAACCTCTAGTAGCGTTAAGAGTATTATAGTAGAGCTATCTTCTAGTTACTACGTAAGATAAGAGAGGCTCGCTATTACAAGAAGGTAGAGGAGCAGGAGAAAGAGTAGAAGAAGCTCTAAAAGGCTAAGAAGAGAGAGCTACAATAGGCTACTTGCTAAAATAAGAAGAAGCTAGCTAAAGAGAAGCGTGTAGCGCAAGAGGTAGCTAAGTTAGTAAGGGAGAAGGAGAGGGCAGATAAGGCAGCTTAGCGCGCAGCCTAGCGCGCAGCTATCAACACCAAAAACTCTATACAACCTAGCCAGAGGTAGAAGAGAAAGGCTTCAACTTTATCTACTCAGAAGAAGAAGCGCAGCAAACAGGTAGCTGACGCTGCCGGCAGTAAGGAGTCTCCGGCAGCTGCATCAGCAGCTCCACTCAAAACTACTCGCTCCGGCCGCAACGTCAGCCTTCCAGCAAAATTCAGATAGTCTAAATTGGTCGCAAGCCTCTAGTTACTACTCCACCACAAAATCTTATAATAATAGCTATTGTGTGTGGCTCTGCAGCCTCATCTTTGAGGTCGCGACTTTGGTGAGGGTGGCTCGTCACGCGAACTGGCTCGTCACGCGCACAGACACGTTATGGCTTGCATGCGGTAAATTTACAATCTAATCATATTGTACATAAATAATAGGCATGCTACGGTATAAAAGGCGGAGAGTGTCATAAGTGTTGTACTGAGGCATAAAGAAGTATAGCTGCACAAAGTGAAATATTTAGAAGCTCACCAATCGAGTCTTGCCTCACCATGCACAACCACGGGTATATATTATCTGTGTCTAATCGAATATACCGTAATATCACCTAAGATAGTGATCTCGTAAGAGTCAGCAATTGCTTACAGTCTTACAATGGTATTGTGCGGTGGGCCCACGTGACACCTTATTGCGATTCTCATTTTGTTGTAGGCAATTGAAAATCTAGGATTTCAAAGGCTTCAAGTATTATCGCAACAATTGTGTTAACGCACAAAATGTTTATCTACGCTGTAATTAGAAGTCGTTGAATTGATAGTTGATGAGCTCTTCTAAATAGCGACACAGTAGAGTGATTCATTGTCATTGCATTATGTCAGTTTGAAGACTCTCAAGCAGAGGGGAAATCCATCCCTTAGCCGCCTTCACAAATATACTAAATTAAAAGTGCCCAACCCTCTCACTAATCTATGAAGAACAAGCAGGTTTACCAGTGCTGTCAGCGACAAGGTTGAGAACGAAGTCGTCGGCTGCGAAGATGTTCTGATTTCCGGTACCTTAGCCACTAACTGTTACCTCCAACGTAATTTGAAGAGCGCCGCCTGACTTCACATCAATAAAGGATCCAGAGGCAGTATTTCAGATCTGCACCCATTCTCCGTTATCTCCACCTGTTCCAAAGGTAATTGTATGGGTCGATCCAATTGGAGTGGCGGCGTCGAATATCAGTTTCATTTTCAGGGAGCCACCTACGCTTGGGAGGAGCGACCCAACGTAAGTAGTGGCTGAGAGTTTAGTGCCAGCTTCGATCGCGACTGTGAGCTGGAATAGTCTAAGTGTCGTTGCTCCGTTTAATTGAGTAGAACCGCGAAAACCCAAGTTGCTTGAGTGAGAGGCTGATGCCCATATTCCTGTGCCTGTACCCGAAGAACTGCCGCCTGAGGTTTTCCAAGTTGTCGATACGCTGAGACGCCATGTTCCAAATCCACCGCAGTTCGATCACCTGCAAAAGCAGGATCTTCAAAACTAGGGTTTATGAGATAGTTGGCTGGGGCTGGAGCGCAGGCTGGTGCAGCCGAAGTGCTTGGAGCGCTTGAAGAGACCGAAAATAAACTACTGGAGACGACGGTTGAGAAAGTGGTTGGAGTTGGCACTAGGGTACTAGAATCTATTGTCAGAGAACTCGAAGTCGACGAAGCGCTGCTAGATGACATTATCGACGATGAACTAGTTATAGGCTGTGGTGTGCTAGAAGCCGATACTGTAGTCGAAACACTGGATGTAGCCTGAGAAGTACTAGAGATACTCGAGGTGGGGTCGATCGCGGATGAGCTGGAAGTCGACTGCGAAGCGCTACATGGTACATTGGGGGGACGACACAAGGCTGGATGCTAGAGTGCTGGGGATGGCAGTGGAAAAAGCCGCATTAGAAGATGTAGTACTAGAAGTCGTAGAAATAGAGGCTGTCGACGAAGTCGGTATTCCGGATTGCGCGTTAGAAACTAAGTTGGAACTGGGTACTAGTGTACTTGATGGCGCCTCGGGTAGTGGCAAAGAAATACCCACCGAACTCGGTGTTGCGTCCTGTGGGCGTCGGTATAGGCGTACCGGAATCCATATCGGAAGGCGATGATGTAACGACGGTTGAACTCAATGCAAGTGTGGATGAGGGAGTAGCGGATGTACTTGATTGGAGATCTGTAGAGCTTGGGGAAGGGATAGGAGTACTGGAGATAGATTCGGAAGTCGACAAGGCGATGGAAGAGGAGCTCGCGGACGAGCTGGGCAAACCTCGGATGAGGGACTGGGGGTTGATTCTGATGAGCTTGAGACAATAGGTGGCTCAGAAGTTGAGCTAGGCGTTGCACTTGTGATTGAATTCTGACTCTCAGAAGTTGAAGCGATTGTCGACAAGCTAGTACAAGCGCCAAGGCTGCTTGATTGACTTTCTGACGACGAAGGTGTTTGGATTGAGGCTGAAGCTAAAGACTCAAGTGTGCTTGACTGGACCTCTACAGATGATGCCGAAAGTGATGGACTTGATGTCGAAACTGGTAGAGAGGATTGGCTTTCCGACACCGCGACTGAAGACGAGCTTAGGCTAGGGTCCACCGTGCTCAAAGGCAGTGCCGAAGACGGCGTTGCCTGTGATGAACTTAAGATGGCTTCTGAAGAGCTGGACTGGATTTCAGATGATGACGAAGACAAGGCCGGACTAGAAGCAGTCATAACAGTACTAGACAGATCCCCCGAGGATGTGCTTGAAGTAGTGTCCAATGTACTCACAGGGCTTAGCGATAATATGCTTGAAGTGCTGGGTGCGGGAACGGCTGAAACGGCGAGGCTCGTAGAGGATGATTGTAGTTGAGCTAAATGGGCTGGCAATCTCTACAATACTTGACAAAGGGGTTTTGGCTGCGCTGAATGATGCCGTGGTAGGGACGGGCATGGGAGAGAGTACCGTCGAGGTTTGAGGCTGAGAGTCGGGTGATTGAGCAATCGAAGAACCGGTAGAATCTGAGACGGCAGCTAAGGAGATGCTTTCTGCCGATGACGATGACGAACCCACCAAACTCGAGCTAACGGATGTAGAGGAAAGGGCGTCCGATGAGATCATGGAGGTGGAAGTCATTGCAGAAGACAGGCCTTGCTGCGTCGACGGGGCCAATGATGTGCTTTGTGGGGTCGAGATCACGGGGGAAGGCGACGCTAAATTGGCCGTGGCAGAGGACGAACTGGTCAATGTTTGCATCGTACTTGAAGATGGTGATTGGGAAGTTGAGAATTGCGAAGCAGATGACTGCGTCGACGAAGATTGATCCGTAGATAAGGATTGAGCCGTCGAAGATGATTGCATTGTCGAAGCGGATCGCAAAGGCGATGAAAGTTGCAGGGAGGAGGACAAGGGCATTCTTACGGAAGAAGATAAAGACCGCTGCGTAGATGAGGAGACGGGCGAGCAGCGTCCGAAACCACTCTGGCATCCAGTCCCACAATAAGACAATGTAGAACCACTATTCCATATTAGCAGTGTAATCCGTAACTTCACTCAATATCCATTTACCAGTATCCATAGCTGCTGAAACATTCACCAAAGGCAGAGCCTAAGCAAGTATAGCCTCCAGTTGCACCTTGACTAGTTCCACATCGGGCATTTGTAGAGACTTTGGCTAGAGCCGAGGGTGAAGGAATTCGTGAAGATGATCAGGTAGTAGACCGCACAGTTAAAGAGGATGGCCTGGATGAGGACTGTGACTTAGAGTAAGTACCAAAAGCAGAATTGCGGTCAGTGCCACAATAAGCTGATGTGGAGCCACTGTAAAGAGTCAGCCATCTGTTCTGTATCTGGTCTGTTAACTTACCAATATCCATAGCTGCTACGGCAATTACCAAAAGCAGAGCCCTGGCACGTATACCCATTGCTTCCACCACAACTGCCGTCTTTTGAGATCTTGTTATCTAGTATAGGAAGGGTTGTGCGGAGGCCATGCGCAGCATCACAACCAGCACCACAGTAGGTAGGGGTACTACCACACCAGCCATACCTAGCTATAGTTAGTACTGTGGCATATTAGGATGCACGTAGAAGTAGGAGGCAGGTGCCGACCCGCAGTCGGTGAGATGAGTTGAATATTGTACGTAGAGTAGCTACATAACGAGTTGGTGTCGGTGTCTCCCCGATCACGTGCAGTCCTACTACGCCACAGTACACACTATAAGAAATAGCGAGGCTATAAATACAAGGAACAGCAATTGCCGTATGCAGTACCGGTACAGGTAAGTCCGCTGTTCGCAGCACCACAGCGACCCGTTCTGCCTACAGCACTCTGAACACCAGACGTCAGGGCAGCCAATGCCCACAAAACCACAGTCCGCATGTTAATTCTGAGTGCCACCAAAAGAAAACCAAAATGTTCAGGAGAAGAAAAAAAAAAGAAAAAATTAAAACAAGTATACTCCCAACCCAAAGGAGCGGATTGTCCAGTAATTACTCAACAGCAGCAATACCCGGGACAAGCAAAACGCACCCCAAAACGAGCAAAGCAAGGTAATATCAAGGAACGACAACAGCTCACGCTGCGCAGACTTTCAACACTTGAACACCCGCCCCATCGCAGCGATCACACACACATACACCCACCCAGCCCCGGCTCCCGCTGATCGCCTCCAAACAAGCAAATTCAAATTCTCCTATCGCCAGCACAGCACGCGTCTCATCGCGCATAGGCCATGGACCCAGCGCAATCCAGAAGGCCTAATCGAGGCTGGAAACGAACGCGAAATTGATCGAGCAGCACTACCTAGCTTCGACCAAGGTGTGCCGGGTGCCTGGGTGGGCCGCTAGATCGGGGCTTGCGCATCTGGCGTGCGCCACGTGCTTGGTGGTTTGGGCGATTGTTCCTGCTTGGGGTATGGTTTGGTTTGGCGAGGCGAAGCGGCGATATCGACAATGTCATGCACTTTTTAGGGGAGCGGTGACTTGGGGTTGGGCGCGATTCGAGCTGGGTGTTTTGATGGCGCGATATGGTGTTGTTTTGTAACAATTGACTGTGGGGATTGAATGGGTGGCATATAATGCCTTGGAGGGTTGCTGTACTTGATCTTCTAAATTGTGTTTATGGATGAATAATACGTTGAGCGCAGTCCTGGGCACTGTATTCCAATGGATAGATGTTGGAATACAGTCAACCCAACTCCAACCTCGCGTTTCCGCTTCACAAATAGTTATAAAATTCTAGTGAAATAGAAAGTTACAAATGTAACCCTACACTATGACCCCACTTCCTATCGTATTCACACCTGAACTGGGACTAATATTACCCACCCATTCATTAATCTTTACATCTCATCCCAAAAAAGAATCACTCATGCGCCCCCTCCCCCAACCCACCACCCCCAAACCCCGCATCCCCAAAATACAACATATCATGTGGCAAATACTCCAAGTCCCACGGCATCATATCCACGCCGAGCAGCGACATATCCACGTCCTGCGTATCAATAACCATATCGCCAAAGGTGTTATCCGACGGCGCAGGGAAAGAGCCGAGGATCGGAGAAGAAAAGGGACCTTGGTGGGACTGGACTTGCTGAGAGCTTGGTATGGATGAAGTGCGGGCGAAAGATGTGGGGATGGATAAGGCGGTGCGCGCGTTCGAGGGGGAGGCGGTTGAGAAGGGGGAGTGAAGGTTGAGGAGGAGGTCGGCGTCGGAGACTAGGACTGGGTCTGGGGTTGCGATGGTGCTGAAGGATTGGTTGGGAGGGGGCGGCATATTTGTGTGGTTAAATGGGGCCATGGGTTGGAAAGTGATGGGTGGATCTGAGATGAGGGATGCGATAGAGGGCTGGGAGCTTGCTGGTGGCGGTCTTGATAGTGCGGCTTTGGTATCCCGAGGATTGCTGTTGTTATCGGAACTGTACATGACTGCAACGTTTGTCGATGGAGAGTTCATGGTGCCTGTGAGGGACCAACCAATGGCTGTTTACGGTTTAGTACTTACTAGTGCAGAGTAGACGAGAGAAGCTGACCTTGGCTTGGGGGCATTGGAGACCGCCGCCCGTCTTTCCTGAATATCTTTGTCACGTCATCAGTTGGACTCTGCGCTGTCAAGTATGTTCCCCAACTAAGCTTTCTTCGCCATCCAGGGCTAGTAAACGATGGCTCCGGCTTGGGTGCCTCTAAAGCACTTTCCATCTCTTCTGCCGTGTAAAGCAGTGGCTCTGCCACGCCTTTGGCCTTCTGGTCAAGCACTGTCATGATATACTTGACTCCAGCCCAGTATGTTTCTAGTGCTTTCAAGGCACGATAACAACGCTGGTAGTTCTGGTTCGCAGCGGAAGCCAGCAACGTGTGTTTTGCAGCTTGCTTTTGCTCGCGGTCTGAGATACGACCCTGAAGTTCATTGGTCTCCTGCTCACTCTTCGACCCTGGAGTCGAGGGACGAGATTGTGGTTGCGACGACGCAGAATGTATCGCTGTTTCATTCAAAAATGCGCATGCAGCTATGTAAATTGGTTGACTGTGCGCATATTAGTCTATCGTGAACAAGAACAGAAATATTAGCACTAAAAAAACAACAACGCGTACCTAGTAAATGGATTGCCCATGCCGGTCTTGGCATCTATAAGCTCAGTAAAGGCAAGAATATCCGCCACTGTCTTGGCAGAAGACATGGACAGTTCTCTGCTATTAGTGGATAGAGACTGTGGGGATCCCTCAAATGGTTTGAGCAACGTCGGTTGGTGCAAGAGAACTATCAGGACGTGAAACCAGCAATGCAACAAGAGGAAGTTCGTCCCTTGATTGAATTTGACATAGTGCTGGAAGTTGACCGCGTTAAAATGGAGTCTTGGTGAAAGATTTTGATAGATCAAGGTGAGGCGGTCTTCCAGAGACGCAAGCTGTTTTTGAAGGTCGTCGGAAATATCAGTCGTGTCCCGAATTCTATTGATGAGATCGGTTACACAGCCATAGAGGTGAATTATCCTGATGAGGGCAGGCAACGGCAATGGCCATCCGGAGACTGGATCAACCTCGTCCAACGAGGGGAAGGATATTTCGATATCCCGATCGCGTAGAGTCACCGGTCGTCCCGTGCCGGAAGAGATAACACGATCGAGGAAGAAAACAGACCAAAATGTGTCTAAACGCTCGCGCTCCGCTGCCCTCTGCTCTTGTTCTCCAGAATCGCCTTCATGCTCCCGTTTTGATGTTGGAGTGCGGGCTGTGGAGGCTCTCCGCCCGTCACTATCAAACTTGACGGATTTCGGCGTCGGCCCATCGCGTCCTTCATATCTTAAGCCTTCGAGGGTTTGCATACCGAGATCTTGCGCCATGCGAATTGCTATGCCCAAGTACATCCACAGTCCACTGTCGCGACTAGCCCCAAACTCATCGTATGCTAAGAGCAGTGCTGCTTGTACAACAGCAACACTTGGACAAGGGAACGCATCCGGAATGGCCGATTTAGCCCTTTGGGCAAAGGCTTGGCCGTACTCTGAAGGCTGAACTTTCGCAGCTTCAGCATCGCTGTCTCTGTATTGTTCACTATTGCCGATTAACATGGGGTGCGTAGAAAAGCGAGCTGCCAATGCACAGACAGCATCTACGAGGATGGCGTCAACTTGCTTTTCTTCGAGATCACGCATGAAGCGCTCGCGCTGAAGGAAAGGGAAAGAACAGCCGAGGTGTACGAAGAAGAGCTTGCAGAGATGTGTGATGAGAGGACTTGGGGACATTGTCGAGGCATCGTATATTGGAATTTCCAGGGGTGTGCGTGCTTCGAGGACGGGTGGTGAGCCTAGTGAAGAGTGGCGGGCTGGGGAGGATTCGACCGCGTGTTCTATTGTGTTGTCAGTATTGCTGTGGTTGCGCATGGCTCGCGCCTATCTTGAAGCAAGCTTACGATCTGAAGTAGTTTGGGCGCTGCCATGCTGTTTGCCGCGAACCTTGACAACCATCTGCTTAAAGCCGGGCATGATGGCCGTTGGCCCGAAATACCTAAAATATGGCATCCTATTACGCGTACTGAGGCTAAGCACGTCAGTAGTGTTGCCATTGTGTTCGCGCTTCGGTATGCGACTGCTGGTGGCTGAGTCGGAGCGTTGCGACGAAGTTGAGGCCAATGATGGTCGTGTAAGCTGGGGGTCGATCAGCTGTTCGGACTTCTTTCGAGCTGGCGTGGCCTTGGATTCGTTGGTGGGGGTGTTGTCGTCTCCGTAGCCGGCGCAGTCGTGCTTGTTGTTGATACATGTGTGGCAGAGCGGCCTTTCACCAGAGCACCGAGTCTTCTTGCGCCGACAAGTCAGACATGCCGAGTTTATCCTTCGCCGCTTGACATAGGGGCCGCCTTCATGGTTGGTAACGAAGCGGATAGGTTTGGGCTGGGGGGCGGCGGAATTGGCGGCAGCCGTGGGAACATTTTGATTCATGAAAGGCTTGTGGGGAGGACAAGACAGTAGGTGGCAACATGGGCAGCCTTACTACGAGGCGCGAAGACGTAATTGCAGGGTCCGAAAGCTTGACTCGAGTCTTTTGCGGGGCAGGGCGAAGAGCTGCACGTGGATAGGTAGGCGATGGAGGCTAGAGAGAGCAGTGGGGCACAACCGGAATAAGAGTGTCGCAGTGGAGAAGCATGCGCATGCGCATGTTGATGCTCGTGCGTGTAGATCCACGGGTTTGGGCGGAGAGATGACATTGACGGCGTCCTTGGTTCGCTTCTCGGCCCATCTGGCTGCTGATTTGATGGGGATGCGGAGAAGTCTGGCGCTAGTGAGGAGCCACCACGGTGGGTTCTACGCGCCAAGATAGTGATTGCGATAATCCGAGAGATCATTCTTCTAGATACGTGAATGATGCTGGGTTGGTAGTAAGTTGTGGCCTGTGCTGCATCTTGCCATTGAACTCGGGGCAGGTGGGTGCAATAGTGAGAACGATACGATCATGAACGCATTGGTAGGCACGGGAGGATGCCAGCGAGGATTCTTCATTGTGCTGTTAGCCCCGGGGCGTAATTCGTTTGAATCCAACGAATAATCGACCGCTGGAAGCTTAGTCAGTGCCGATTCGTGGAGTTCAGCCATTTGCAAATGGGTTTCTGCGTGAAGCACTAGGCCCAACTAGGCCTAATACCAACTAAAAACATTGAACGAGCTTCTCTATGGCGCATCCTGGATCGAGCTCACCACCTTCCACAATGAAGTCTCTCCGGCCAGCTTTCTCAACCCTCCGACCCTCCGTACTGCCGAGGGCTTTCTGCCCGCTCTATCAATGCCCATACACAACGGCAGCACGGCCTGCCACAGTGACATCGGCGCCTCCGCCCTCAGATGCACCGGAAAGAGTGGCGAGGAAAAGGCGACAGGCTGATCTCTTGAAGCAGGCCAAGGATGTTCGCACAGAATCGACGCCCTCGTCTAAGCCCAAGACTCTGCTCAAAAAGCGTTTCTGGAAGGACGTGGTGGTCAAGGAAACTGATGAGGGCCTTCAAGTCTACCTCGACAGCAGACCCGTGCGAATGGCCAACAAAGAGATTCTCACCCTCCCAAAATCGAAGCACCAGCTTGCAACAGCCATTGCGCTCGAGTGGGACCATCTGCTGAGCGCACAACAAGCCCTCAAGACACACTATATACCTATGACGTCGCTCGCTGCTCGTGCTCTGGACATTGAGGCTGCGGATGCCCAAGGCAAGGAGGAGGTGAGGAACGATGTTCTGAAGCTGCTCATGCGGTACCTCCACACAGACACACTGTTATGCTGGGCGCCGGCGAAAGTCATGAACGACTCACTGCGAGACGGGAAAACACTGCGCGAGGTGCAGATAGAAACAGCCACGCCAATTATCGCGTACATCACTACGCATGTCTGGCCGGGAGTTGAGATCAAGCCAGTACTGGAGCCAGACAGCATTATGCCCGTCGCACAGCCCGAGATGACGCAGCAAGTAATTCATGGGTGGATGTCGAGTCTCTCAGCATTCGAGCTTGCTGGACTAGAACGTGCGGTGCTCGCCACCAAAAGCCTGTTGGTGAGCGTCCGATTGATCCACGAATGGGGCGATGCGTTCGCGCTCACGCGGAGTAGCGCAGCTGACGCGGGCCGCTTCGGCATCGAGGAGGCAGCCGAAGCGTCGAGTCTGGAAGTCCGGTGGCAGACGGGTCAGTGGGGCGAGGTGGAGGACACACACGACGTAGAGAAGGAGGACCTGCGGAGGCAGCTCGGAAGCGCCATCATCCTGGTTAGCGGGAATGCAGCGTAGACACGCGTCGTTGTATCGATTGTGCACCGCCCAGGTAAGCTGGGTGCATTCGTCGTAGCTGCAAGCCCTATAGATAAAGTACAATGGTGCAGATATGTCAAGCATGTGCGTGATGTCGGAGCTGGCGGAGCGGCGGTGCTGATTGGACCAAAAGCGCCCCTGACGACAGCACAAAGCCCCGCCGTTGGTGGTGAACGGGCGGGCTGCCAGTATCTGGCACAGCAGCGAGCGGCTGCAAAAGCACGTCACGTCGCACACGTCGTCCACGGAATACCGCATCTCTCCCGCCGATCGACTTGTTCCTGGCCTGCGCTTCTTATTCTTGGGTTTGACGTGTCAACATCTCGCCCGCCGCCATGGAAGGGTAAGTGCGTCTGCGACTGCTGGGATTGGCTATCATAACGCACACAATACTCACTGACCCGGCCCCCCCAGACACAAGCGATCCAAGTCGCAAAAGGTCAAGCACATGCTTGGGCGCGTGTCTTCCAAGAGCGACGTCACGACGGCAGACCAGAGCGACACTTCCCCGCCAGGCTCATCCGTTGCAGGCTCGCAGCTGGGCTCCTCGTCACACCTGCCAGGGCACCAGCGGAGCCTCTCCAAGAGACACCACCCCCACCTCTCCACCAGCATGTCCAGTGTCGCCGCCGATGTCCTGAGCCCCGCATCGCCCAACTCGCCCACGCCCAAAGCCTCCTCGATAGAGCAGTCCGTGAGGCTATTCCGGGTCTTTGAATCTCTGCGTAATGGAGATACTGCTGCCATCTCGAAGGCGATAAGAGACCAGTCAGCGTCGCCATCAGACAGTGAAGAGGGCCGGTCGTCCCTGTCCCTGCCCAGCGCTCGCACGGAAGGCACGTCCATACTGCACCTGGCCATACAATGCGCCGAGCTGCCCGTCATTGAGTTCGTGCTATCAAACGCCACCTCCGCCCCTGACTCTCCCATCGACATCAACGGTCGTGACCGCGATGGAAACACGCCTCTCCACCTCGCAGCTACTCTGGGCCGCACGCCCGTGGTTCGCATGCTGCTTGATCGGCTTGATATCAACGATTCAATCACCAACTACAATGGCCAGACGCCTTTGGATCTCGCGCGTACCCCCGATATCTTCCAGCAGCTGCAGCTCGCCCGGTCAATCTTCATCGACACCAACGTGAGGAGGATACATGAACTGGTGGTCTCAGGAGACATGGCTGCGCTGGAGCTGGTTCTGCAGGATGCCAGGATCAAGAGCACCATCGATGTCAATGGAGGCGAGCTAGCAACAGATCCTATCGTCATGGACGCCGGTGGTACGCTTCTGCACGAAGCTGCGAAGAAAAGGGACGTCAAGTTGGCACAGCTCCTGCTTTTGAATGGCGCAGACCCATTCCGTCGTGACCGCAAAGGCAGGCTTCCTCAGGACTACACAAAGGACGACCGCACACGTGCGATCCTCAAGCGGTCTCCCGCCGCGGCAGCAGCACAAAGAGGCATCCAGGAGAAGACCATACTCGCAGGAAGTTCACAGGGCGCAACTGCTATGGACAGTGGTATGGGTTCGAAGGAATCTCGCGAAATGAAGGGCTACCTCAAGAAGTGGACCAATTACACAAGTGGCTACAAACTGCGCTGGTTTGTGCTCGAAGATGGTGTGCTGAGTTACTATAAACACCAAGGTAGGTTCCCATATTCTTGGTCGAGGTTATGGTAAGCTGATTAACATAGATGATACTGGGTCTGCCTGCCGAGGTGCCATCAACATGAAAATAGCAAAACTTTACATGGACCCACAGGATAAGCAGCGTTTTGAAATACAAGGAAAATCGTCAGTGAAATACCACCTCAAAGCGAACCACCAGGTCGAAGCCAAGCGGTGGTTCTGGGCTCTTAACAACTCTATTCAGTTTGCCAAAGATGAAGCACGTGTTGAAGAGAAACGTGCAACCCAGGACCACGAAGCTCTTAAACAGGCTAAGATTGAGCAGCTAACAGCTGGTGGTGACACTTCGAGCGTTGGTAGCTCGAGAATGACTAGCTCCAGGAATCTTGCTCCGAGTATGTGCTTCACATGTTGTTCTATGCGGTCACTGATTAGTTCCCAGGCGCCTCATCACTCGGTGTCCCTCTTATGCCACAAGACGCCTCCTCGCGCACTGCAGTGAGCATACCGGAAGATACCGGGAGCGCCTACGAAGCAAGTGTGCCAGGCCAAGACTTAGGCAGAGTACCAAGTCACTTTGGCGCAACGACAGTCGCAGACGATGTAGACGATGACGATGATTATGACGACGACGATAGCGGCCATGAGATCAAGCCGCAGAATAAAGATGCCTTCAACATCACAGCGCAATCTGCGAAACTCCAACTCGACCTCTTGACTTCAGTAGCCGCGGCACTGCAGTCAGAGAAGACAAAGAACCCTACTCTCCAAATTTCAGATCCCATTATGCTGCAGGCACTGGCCTCGTATGATTCGGCTATTGGCAATCTCAAGGGCCTGATTGGCGACTTGTTACGTATTTCAAGAGATCGAGATGCATACTGGCAGTACCGGTTGGATCGCGAAGCAAACGTACGGCGCATGTGGGAAGAAAGTATGGCCAAGGTCGCCAAAGAGCAAGAGGAGCTTGAAGAGAGAATTGGCGAATCCGAGCAGAAGCGACGAAAAACCAAACGAGCATTACGCGAAGCTTTAGAAGACTTTGAAAAGGCAGATTCCGCACCAGGCCCCGCTCTCAAAGAAGATGAGGACGACTTTGTCGAAGCAGCTGAAGACCCAGAACACCGACCGGAGCCCACCCAGAAACCTAGCTTTTCAAATCGCGCAATCAAGCGAAAGGCGACGATTGCAGATATCGCAGCTGATATGTCGGATTCAGAGTCCGAGGATGATGAAGAGTTTTTTGATGCTGTTGGTGCGGGTGAAGTCGAGGTTATCGAGTTATCACAAGAGATTTCAGAGAAAAAGGAGTCAGCAGCGCCTTCGTCAACGGAAGATTTGTTTGAGAAGAAACATGCTGAGATTGCCACCGGCTTCAAGGGCTACGAAGATGGGCCACGTCAAAGACTTGCTATGGATGCGGATGATAGACCGAAAATCTCGCTTTGGGGCATTCTTAAGTCTATGATTGGCAAAGATATGACCAAGATGACGTTGCCCGTTTCTTTCAACGAGCCAACGTCTCTTCTGCAGCGTGTTGCGGAGGATATGGAATACACAGATCTTCTCGACACCGCCGCCGACCGCACGGACTCCACTGAACGATTGCTCTATGTTGCTGCTTTTGCTGCATCCGAGTATGCATCGACCATTGGACGAGTAGCGAAGCCATTCAACCCTCTTCTAGCTGAGACGTATGAGTATGCGCGTCCCGATAAAGGATACCGCTTCTTTATTGAGCAAGTCAGCCATCATCCACCAGTTGGCGCTGCCTACGCCGAATCAAAGAAGTGGGATTATTATGTAAGTCCTCAATTCTTATTTTTCAATCAGTACTAATCTTTCCAAGGGTGAATCAGCAGTCAAATCAAAGTTCTATGGCAAATCATTCGATATCAATCCGCTCGGGACTTGGTTCTTGCGCCTTCGCCCAACAGCAAATGGCGGAAAAGAGGAGCTCTATACCTGGAAGAAGGTAACTTCATCCGTGATTGGCATTATAACTGGTAACCCAGTCGTTGACAACTACGGCCCCATGGAGATCCGCAACCACACCACAGGAGAAGTTTGTCAGCTTGAATTCAAAGCACGAGGCTGGAAAGCCTCATCAGCCTTCCAAGTCGTCGGCAAAGTGCTCGACGCCTCAGGCCGCGTCCGCTGGTCTGTTGGCGGCCGATGGAATGACAAAATCTACGCGCGCTTCACTCCTGGCTTCGAAGACGCCGAAATCGAAAAAGGCGGCAGCAAATCCAAACACGACGAATCCAAAGCCTTCCTTGTCTGGCAAGCCCACGAACGTCCCTCAGGCATCCCCTTCAACCTCACTCCCTTCGTCGTCACCCTCAACGACATCCCAGACGCCCTGCGCCCCACCATCGCACCAACCGATACGCGCCTCCGCCCCGACCAACGTGCGATGGAGGACGGCGAGTACGATTTGGCGGCGACCGAAAAGAACCGTGTCGAGGAGAAGCAGCGGGCTACGAGGAGGCAGCGCGAAGCGAATGGCGAGCATTTTGTCCCAAGATGGTTTTCCAAGGGTACGTGTGAGACGACAGGAGAGGAGTACTGGGTATTTAACCATGAGTATTGGAAGGTGAGGGATAAGGTTGCCAAGGGCGAGATGAAGTGGGAAGATGCGGGGTTGGAGGATATTTTTTGAGTAATAGGTGGAATGTTGCTGGAGAAATTAGTATATATGGGACGGGATGCGTGCGTTGCATTGTTAGCGGAGAGGGGGCGGGGGTTGAGTAGAAAATATGCATCAATAAGTATACGTTTGATCTGCATCGATCTTGCTGGCTTGAGCGTGGAACGGATGTGATTGTTTGGGTTCAAGGGGCTGTTGGGCGGAGAGATGCCGCACCGAAGTTTTCTGATTATTGACGCCTGACAGCGATGTGGTGTGGTTTCTTGTCAAGGCACTTTGCCGCGCTCGGGCGCGAAATAGAACCAGCAAACGAAAAGTTGTCAAATTCCAACGTGCAGAAGTCATCGTGCTCGCGAAAATGTGATTCCTTGCACGAACCTTGTTGTATTTTCACAAACGCAGTTGTCTCGAAATGAAGTTACTATAGATCCCTTTAGATGACAGGCACCAAATAAACGTAATGATTATTCCCAAATCTACTTGTGTCCCGAAAAACCTACGCCTTCACCTTACCCGCATCCTCAACCCTCTCAGGACTGCGCTCAATCGACGCAGCCTTCTCGACATCGCCGCGCTCCACCCTCCTCACAGCGCCAAACTCGACCTTTGTCTTCCACGCGGGGACGCCCCTCAAAAACAAGTCCTCGACATCCTCGAGCGTCTTGCCCGCCGTCTCGGGAAACACGGCGAACGTGTGCGCGGCCATGACGGCGCAAAAGACGCCGAATACAATGTACACGCGCCACTGGATATTGACAAAGGCGGGCGGCACAAAGTACGACAGGGCAAAGTTCATGATCCAATTCGCCGACGTGGTCAGCGCAACGGCTTTGCCGCGGACGCGCAGGGGAAATAACTCGGGGGGATACACCCACGACGCGGGGCCCCAGGTGGGCGCAAAGGACGCGACAAACAGGTAGGTGCAGGCGATGACGGCGCGGGCGGGCGGGCCCGTGATTTCCCACGACTGTTCTGCAATGTTGTTGATGCCGCCGGGGGGCGCGGCGCGGCCGTATGTAGCCATGAGGCCGGCGTTGGTGAACAGCCAGATGGCCATGAGGAGGGCGCCTGCGACGAACATGGGGCGGCGGCCCCAGCGGTCCATGTAGACGAGGGCGGGGATGGTCATGAGGACGTTGATTACGTACTGGATGGACGAGGCGACGAGGTTGATGTCGCCGGAGAGGCCCGCCATGCCGAAGACGTAGGTGATGTAGTCTGTTGAGGGGGGTCAGTTGGGGGGAGAGGAGGGGCGGATGGGGACGTACACATCATGACGTTCATGCCGGTGAGCTGCGACCAGATCTGGGTGAAGATGCCGATGTGGAGGCGGTTGATCATGCGGGGACGGAAGAGCTCCAAGACGGAGACGTCGGCGTTTTGGCGCTCGAATTCGATCATCTGTTTGATTTCGTCGAGTTCGAGTTTGACAAAGGGGCTAGTGGGATCGCCTTTGCCGTGGACGAGGGCAAGTACGGCTTGCGTTTCTTCCCAGCGGTCGTGGCGCGCGAGCCAGCGTGGGGATTCGGGCAGGAATACGATACCGATGGCAAGAATGATGGCAGGAAGCATTTGGAGGGCCCAAGGGACGCGGAAGGCTTTTTCTCCGTCCATGTGAGCGCAGCCGTACGAGATGTAGTACATGATTAGAATGCCCCATGTGATGGCCCATTGCTGGCACCCCACGACTCGGCCGCGCTTTGACGGAGGCGCGAGTTCAGAAACGTACACGGGGACCTGGGCGGAGCAGATACCGACTGCGAAGCCGTTGATGAAGCGTCCGGCAATGAGCATGCCGATGTTCTGTGCAGCGCACGAAATGATCGATCCGATGACCCAGAAAGCACATCCAATCTGGATGGCGCGACGACGACCGAGCTTATCAGTAAGATAGCCAGAGACGAGGGCTCCAACGAAAGATCCACCAGGCATGGCTGCCGTAATACCGCCTTGTACGTCGGCAGTTGGGCTGCACGTGGTCAGCAATGGATTTGAAGGAGTGTATCAAAGTAGACATGTGTACCCAGAGCAGGCCTCGCCTTCAGGACCAAATGGGGGCCCTTTAGGGCCCTGGTTGAAGTAACAGCGATACTGCTGCGTTGGCAGAATGGCACTCATGGACGAGATGTCGAAGCCGAAGAGCCCACCGCCAATGACCGCAATGGCGGTGATGCCGTAGATGTTGCCAATCTGATACATCTTGATGTATCCTGACCTTCCAAATCTCGGTGATTAAGTTTAAGCTCCAGGAAAATGGGATGGTGCGCGGTCATTATATCTTGGTTCAGAAACAGATTATATATGCTGAGGCCTGACTAGTTGGAAGCGCATAACGCGGGTAAAGCCCTAGGACCAATAGCGCCCGGCAAGTCAATTTCTATACCTCGATGATGTCGGAAGTGATCTGAAGGACTTCCCAGGCTGGCATGGACTCCGAGATCGTGCGTGGTGATTGGTGAGGTGGCTGTGGAGTAGCGGCGGGGCAAGAAATGTCAAGCTTGACACGGGCACGGCATAGTGCTTGTTTACGCTTGGAAAGAGAAGGGTGTGTTCCCTAGGTGAGGCGCCAGGTCAGAGTCGAAGACTGTACTTGGCCTTGACACTTCCCAACCTCTCAGTGTTGACCCACGGTTCAACACCCCATTTCCCCTCAACCCGCCCTCCGCCAAACAGTCTCCTCAGCTCTCCACACCCCAGCTTCCCACTAATTCCAGTTTTTCCTTCTCAGCGGGCCCACGAAGCGGACCCATGAAATGATGCCCGAGCGTGGTTGATCCTACCTGTGACGTCAAAGGTTGTTTCGCACGCGCTCTCAAGCTCCGGCGCTAGTGCTGACCCGCTTTTCGTTGATGCAACGGCATTTTTAGCTGCCCAAGCCACCCGCTCATCAAAGCTTGTATCACCCGCGTATCGGTATCCCATGTTGGCCGTGTTGGCCATGTAGGCGCGGTGATGCGGATTTGCAATAAATACCACCGGACTAGGAGCGTGTGATGGTTCATATGTATCTGAGTAGTAGTCGAGTGCCCTCGTAGCAATTCCACAGCTTCATTATTGATGCTCTCGCAAATGGATACCGATGATCGATACGACCTGCTGACACGGGCCCTCGTTCGAAATGCTACTGCGTAGTGGGTCAGTGCTGGGGTATCAGAGAATCGGGCGATGATAGGGCATGACCAGAAAGCGCGTAGAACATGCGTTAGATACCAAACCTCGACGACCCTATATGGAAGGGTGTCGGCCCAACCTTCTACGCATTGTTGAGATTCATCTCAACAATCGGATTAGATGTCGACTTTAAACTTTCGCTATTGTGCCATTTGCTTGGCCGTTCACACGTTCTGAAGCGGAATGTCGGACGCATTTCCCGATTCGGCGTGTGCAGTGTTGATCAACTGACATTTGCAGTCCCCACCCCCTGGCTTCGGGATCGGAAGACGATTTGGATCCGCTGTTATGGTACCTAGGTATTTGGCCTAATACCGGCCCATCGTGCAAGAGCATGTCTAGTACATATTGCTGCACGACTCAGTCGGCGAAGTCAGACTTGCCACCACCGTACAAAGCTAGAATACACACCAGCACTCGTGAACCAGTGTATTACATCAAACATCCCCACAGACTTCGTGGGCACGCCAAATATACAGTCCATCCAGCATTATTTCGGTGCTCAATCATCCCCAAACCAGCTTCTTCATCGAATACTCAAGCTGCTCCAGATAGCCCGTCGACTTCTTCGCATCTGCCAGGCCGATGATGTCCTTCTCCTCGACATTAAGCATCCTATCCTGACTTTCATACTCTAATCCCTCCCGCGTGGTATCAGGTACAGTCCACTTCACCCTCGTGCCATTCGCAACTCGCGCAATCTCGTCACATATGTTCTTGACCACTTCGACTTCATTGTCGGGCGAGTCTTGTGTCTCGCTCGATGAAATACTACTTCGTGGCGAGAGGGCCTTGAACGCCAGGAAACGCCCCTTGTCGCCTTTTTCCTGTGGCTTTATGTCGCCTTTGAGTGCCTCGCTAACAGTGGCTGGATCTAGCGTTCGTGTGTTTCGTCGAACAAGGCCACCTCCACCGCCCGTGTTGTACTTGATTACAAAGCCAACGTTTTTCTCAGTGTCTGTGTGGCGTTGGGCGAGTGTGCTGGTGACGTAGACGCCGCGCATAAGACCTTGCACATTCTCGAGCCGGATGCGCTCGAATTCACGCACTTTCTCCGTGCCCCAGTCGAGACGGCAGAAGTATAACGCTTTGTTGGTCAGCAGTAGGACTGCTTCTTCGAACGTTGCGGTTTTGACTTGGTTTGCGGATGTGGGTACACTGAGTGTCCAGCCGTGGCACAGATCTTCTTCTTGGTCTTCGATTACGATGCCTGCCGAGCGCTCGATGGCTTGCTGGCGGACTTTGCGCATATCGATGAAGTAGTCAGAGCTCTTCATGTCAGCTTCGAATTCTGCGAATATGGTGTCCGTTGCACGACCCAGGAGGTAATCAATGAGTGCTTGGGTGAAGTAATCGTTCACAATGTTGTTATAGTATCTGGTAAGTGTAAGGCCGAAGTCAGTCAAGGCACCTGTAATCTGTCGTTTCCGAGTTCTTGTGAAATCACCCTTGAGAGCGGCAGTGCCGGCATATTGGCGAGAAATGGCATCGCCATTATCGGCCCATAAAGTATTGAACCAGCTGGTGGTGGGATCGTTCTGAAGATCAATGTTGTAGCTGCCCACAGATAATTGTGCTTCTAATGCGGTCCTTGCGCAGGCCGACTGGACAACATTTGTCCTGTCGAGACAGTCCATGCAGTTGGTACGGAGAATACCGGACTGCTTGTGCTTGACCTGATCGTCAGAAATCACAGTCCAGCCAGTTGTCTTAGTAAACGGCTTTAACGTTTCCATGAGCCGAGACACGTTCTCGAAGTGCATACCACGACAAACGCTATGAAAGTCAAACCATTCAAACTCTAGTGGTCTCCCTTGACCATCTAGACCTCCATCCTCATTAAGTGCCTTCGAATGCCTCTCATAAAGTTCGCCAATCTTGGCTTCTGTGCCATGTTTGTCCACTAACGAGGCGCAGTATATATCACCGTAACGTGACGAAAGATTCACAAAATGTCGTTTGAATGCCCGAGCATTAGTCTCAAAGGTACCCCAAGTACTGACTTGTGGCTTTAGGCTATACGGTGACTGGGAAAAGAAAAGTGGTATTGATCCACGAAATTGGGTATATGAGAATACCGTATCTTGCGAAGTATTCCATGTTGGCGATGAAAGAATTTGTTCAGTCTCGACGCTATTGGCAGCACAACCCTCGTCATCGATGCCGCGACGCAGATAACGAAGGCCAGCTCGTTTAGTAGAGCGTCGAGAGACCAGAGTGAGAAGGAAGTCTTTGCCATCCGAAGGTTCAGGTGGCGGCGTAGTAATATTTGTTTCCGAATTGGCATCGGCTTCGTTCTTCCGTTTCTCATACCACGACTGTAGCTGAATATCATTTGGAGTCGCAGAAGGATCAATCATTACGCTGTTTGGCTGGCTATCTGTTACTTTGATCGTGAAGGGTCTTTGGCCAACGAAGCCTTGTATGACTGGAAGAACAAAGGAATGTTGGCCAGCATCGATAAAAGGAGAAATGATATGCTGGTTCCAGAAGAACTATGAAAGGTCAGGATTCTCTAGCCACGTGAGGAAAATTGTTGAACTCACCAAAGGATCGAATTGCTTGAAGAGGGGCAGGCTTGAATTTGGTCGAGCACTACCAATACCGTGTGACAAATCGTATTCATAGGAAAAGAAGAAGTTGCCGGAAGAGAGATACATGCGTGTGGTCTGCAGAATCTTTGGGAGGAGTGCTACGGTGTTTGCATCCTTCTGACCATCAAGAGCCTTCGGTATCTCTGCTGGACTGACTGCTTCGGGTGCATGCGAGTCATGACTAGGTAACTTGTCTGTATTCTTGATACTCGTAGGATCCTCTTCGTCCTTAGGAATTGTCGATGCCACCTGCTTTGGAGCGTTGTTGGACGCTAAATTCTCTTCCGAGCTCAAGCCCTGTGTGCGCCTGCTGTCTGCGCTCCAGCCTTTTCTCGAAAACCACTTGTCGGCAAAGCGCCCGTACACGCCTTTATTCTGGATAACGTCGGATGCCACGCTTGTCTCCCTCTGCGCTATGCCCTTTTGACCCGTGACCGGATCCTTGACCTCGGTTGATGCAGCAGTCGTAGTGTCTTCTATCAGCGAGTCGGTCACGCTCGGTGCATCATCATCGGCTTCGCTATCCGTGTCGTCCTCGCCGGCGGCTTGAGCTTTGTTGTGTCTTTGTACATGTTCGCGTGCCGATTTGATCGCCTTGTCTGCCTCGGTCTGCGACGAGAGTGGGATGAGGGACACGTCGGTGATCTTGTAGATGGGCTTGCCGCGGATCTGCGCGACGTGTTCGCGGCCAGCAATGGATATGAGAAAGAATGAGGTCGCGACTTTGAGTAGGCCAATGATACCATGCGCCTCAAGCGACACAGCAGCCGTATCTTCCTCGCGCCTGTCTTTGAGTAGTGGCCCTACATTGCCCTTATAGTCGACCTTGATGGCTTGCTGCGTCGCGGGCGGTTGATTGCGCGGGGGCGACGGCTGCAGAATCAGCCCGTCCACAGCAGCGAAAATGAGCAGCTTCCGAACAAGGTTTGGCATCTTTTAGCGACGCTTTGCGCATCAAAAGGACATGGTGTAAACAACTTTGACAGCCTTGCTGCACTACGACGAATCTCTCAGGCTGTGGTGGGCTGACTGTCGATGACGTCTCTTGTCGCCATGTGCCTGCGCTAACTCACAACTGACTAACTAACCGATGGTTCTGCACCCCACGTTTGGTCTTCGTGACTCCATCATATGCCCTTGTCTGCCTTTTGTCAAGCGTTCTACGTCTACTCTAAATCGTCGTCGTTGCATCCTTTCGGTGCAACCACCGGATTGCACCTCGCGACTCCGTTTTTCTCAAATTGAACTACAAAATCCCGACCCCAGCGCGCGCTCATGCCGTATACTGGAAAGTCGGTGCTGACAATCTGTGCACCGCTCTTGAATGCCAGGTCTCTCATTTCTGTTGTCCTGTTTTTCACTGTTCCAATAGGAATATCACTTCTTGTGCGCACAATATAGCCCTTCCTGACAAGGTCCTGGATCACAGCCGTGCCATTTCCGCGTGGCTCATTGTACTTGATGATTGCAGCATCAGGTGATCCCGCCAGGCTGTTGGTAAACACGGTGCGATTTTGGAGGGACGGCGCAGCTGCACGATACAACTCACGCGGCGAGTTTGGGTCGCTAGGCTTCGGGTCGTTGTCGAAGAAGAAGAGAAAACGGCCTCGAACATCATTCAGTCTCGGCCATCCATGTTGCAGAACCGATTGCTCTAGTGTTAAGCTGCCTTTGCGCACGTCGTCTGGACGGATAAGTTGACTTTTGGAGAACACCGACAAAATCTCTGCGTCTACATTAAGCAAACGAGGAAGCGTCCAGTTGGTAGCCTCCCCCGGACATACGCCACCTAATTGGCATGCCGGTGCATCGGTCTTCAGTTCCAAGTCGACCAGGATAGGTACGTGGTGCTTGTTAGCGTCTGACCACTTCTTCAATGACCTGAGGCAGTCGATGAAGGTATGGCAGACAGAGTCTGGGTCAAAGTCTGTTACATGGAACACTTTGATGCCCGGCTTTTTGAGAACTTCTCCATCGAATGGGGCGGTAGCATTGGTCAAGTTTGATAACTTCCATGCGACTGGTGGGTAGTACAGGCCGCCCTTCTCATCAGAGTGTAGATCCAGTTCGAATGATCGGACCGACTGGTGCTCAAGTTGGATGGGTAGCTCGGCATGTGAGTAATAGTAGTCCTCTGGAGACGGAACATATTTCTCAAAAACGGCATGTTCAGCGAGCGTGATCTCACGATGGTATGAGTTGTGAGTTCCAATGACCTGGATATGGTTGAGGCGAATGTCAGGTTGGTTGGCTGATGCGCTTTCTAGTCATGTTCAGCCTGATCTCATGGTCACAATTCCACTACTTACCTGCGAAAAGCATCAAGGCCACACAAGCCTATCAATATTAGTATTTTTGCAATCTTTAGTGGAGTTCAGGTGTGTACTACCACGTAACTAAACATTCTGCGCTAAGAATTCCTTCGTCCCTCGCCTGAAAAACCAAAAGATTTAATGTGGAGAAGAGTATTGCAGAAAAATAGCACGATGCGCGGCTTTTATGCTCTCATACCCATGCCACAACACGTGCTGTGACCTAAAAGCATGTTGGCATGCTACCTGAAGCCGTTCTTCCATCCTAATTGCTGGGGTAGCACATGCGCCCGAGATACGATACTATTGGCCAGGTCGTGTATTACAACCCTTTCCAAGGCCTTACCCAAATAAGAAGGCTAAAGCGTGATCGGATTAGCTCAAAGAAAGCAACGGCATGCCTCTGTCAAGTATCAGCAAGAAAAGTTACAGTACAGGAGCGCAAGCCCCGGCTACAATTGCAAGTCAAAATCAAAATCTAATGATACAACCCTAAGAGCTAGGTGTAGATAACACAAAATCATATTTCAGGGCTCCAGACGCATCTCTTCTCTATCGCCAACTACCATGATTGTTTTCTAGGTTACACGCAGCTTGAAAAACAACGTGTATCCAAGCCCTAATCTTGCTCACCAAGGATATTCTCCTCCCCTCTTAGTGATAAACTTTCCAACATCTGCATCCCTCTCTCCATGAACAATATCTAAGATACCCTGCGCACTCGTCTCCGAACTCTCGCACCAAGGCATTTTATCCCTACTATCACGATCACTAGTCAAATCTGACACCACATACCCAGGACAGTACGCCCAGACCTTGATCCCCAACCCCCGCAGGTGAACATTTTGATAAGCAGTCAGCATATTGAGAGCAGACTTGCTCATGCGATACCCTACACCAGTAACGGCTTTGTAATTCGACAAAGTATGTTCAGAGCCTAAATCAGGGTCAAGTCCCTTGATACTGCCGAGTCCAGACGTGACATTGATGACCATAGCGTTCTTGGACCTCTGAAGCAAAGGAACCAACGCTTCCGTCAAGATCGTCGGACCGTACACGTTTGTTTCAAAAGTCGAGCGGAGGTGCTCGCGCGTGGTCCAAACGTTTCCCATAGGCTCTGGGCAGACGCCTGCATTGTTGACGAGGACGTCCAGACGACCGAATTCTGCTTCGATTTTCTTCACGGCGGAGAAGATGGACGTGTCGTCGTTGACGTCTAGGTCGACGGAACTGATTGTGCCTTTGGGGCTTTTGGCTTGGATTTCTTGGATCTTGGCTTGCGCTTTCGTGGGGTTGCGGGCGCCCATGATGACGTGGTTGTTTGGGGAGTCGGACGCGAGGAAGATGGTGGTGTCTAGGCCAATGCCGTTGGTCGCACCTGCACTCATAAGTTGAATGGTTCTATCTTAGTGGCTAAAATATGTGCTATATTCACCAGTAATGAGGATGATCTGCTTATCGGAAGTGGTCGACATCTTGGTTGGTTGAAAGCCGCTGTGACGGTACTCTTTGGCTGAATTGTGTACCCGAAAAAGAGGACAGCAGCGATCATTTTAAATAGCTTACGAAATAGGGCACGAGTCCCGGAAAAAGTCGCTAGTTATATCCATTCATCCCCTGCGAAAGTCATTTGTCCGACAATGGAACTAGGTACTTGCTTACTGAAGGAGTTATTCGGGGTTATGAAAGCCTAAAACCGAAGAGGCCATAATTCTCTTAGCTAGAGGGAGAGCCTAAAATGCGCCACATATCTATGCTCTTAAGTTACTGGATCGCTTCAATAGTCTTACGAAGGCACAGCCAAGCTCGTGATACTATTGTTGTAGAGATCCGTTGTCTCGGCGTGGTTTACTTCCGAATCATTGTAAAACAGATATCTAAAAACTTGAATCTCAAAAGTTCCGTTCAAAGGAAGGGCAGTTGGTTTGTGGATATCTGGTTGGTGTAGGACGAATCACTACCCTCCTGGCAGCGATCCATCTCACCCTCTACGCATTAGGCGAGATCACATGGGATCTACTTCACCTCGGCCATACCGGCCCGCAATGGGCTCCAATGGCTAGGGGCCTGACACTTACGAAATATCAACACTGGTCAGAGTTATGGGCGTACCGTACAATAAAACTGAATCATTGTGATTTCAAATTTCCTATCGAGGTCAATTTTTTTAAGACCAATTTTGTATCTATTCGAAGCTATAGTTGATCTGGTAAGGAAGCAGCAAGCATGACAAGACCCCCAAGCCCATCCATACCAGAGCACCATTCCTGCCAGTTTGCATTACTCTCACTTTCACTTGGCTCTTGCGATGGCGCTGTAAGCATCCTGCTGTCGTCCATAGCAGCTGCATGTCCACTCAATCTAACCATCTGGCCGCCTACCCTCAGTCCAAACCCACCGGCGCCCCCGATATCTTGATTCATTTCCAGCATCCATTGCGTATCATCGTATGCTTCCCACAACTGTTTCTTTGCGGGTAAAGGTGAGAGCAGATACTTATCAAATATGGCGCATCTTCCCACTGGGAATAGGGAGAAAAGCATGCCGATAGTTTTGAAGATCAAAGCGAGTCTATGAACGAGTGAGCTAATAATACAGACGACGATCAAGAATGTTACCTTCTTCTCGATTCTTCGAAGATCCAATCCTCGTGAGTTGAGCCATAGCTCAACCCATTTGGCGATGGGAGATCACAGCCAGAGATGGAAGTCTTCTGTTGAAAACCGTAAATGATTGTCTAAATTTTGATTAAATAACGCTAGAGTGAGAATCTTCCAAGCAAAACGTACCCACATTGTGGAGAGGAGCACTGAGTCGATATTGTTGTGCATAGTTTCGCCTTCTCGTAATCGAATGAGGATGTATATACAAAGCGCCTGCATCGAAGACAAAAAACCCCATCTATCAAACCCTGCCCACTAAAGCCGACGAGTTAGTCAAAATTCATTGATTTCATTTTGATTATAGGACTTACCTCTGAACTAATCCTTTCGCACTCGAACCTCACATTCTTCCACAGTAATTTACTGCCCCCTTGCCTGTTGCTCTCGAGCATTTGGATGAGGCTTACACACGTGGTGAGCGATTCCATCGAACTGTTCGCATTCAACAAAGAATATGCGTGAATAAAAGGCGGAGGAGAGGTTTGATTTTGCATCATCATAGGATATGAGGCTAACATGCGAAACATCAGCATGGCTGTCGTATGTGGGCCGCCCCTAGCCGCCGGTCTTCGAATGAAAGACCTCACTTCAAAGGTGGGCATGGGTGAAATGGATAAAGTCTGGTTAGACAACTCTTTTCCAGTGTGGAGCTCATAGTTGCTTGAAGATAACCCTTGGTCTAGGGGTAACAAGCCAATGTCCGTCGAGGAATCCGGTCTGGAGCTCTGATAATCTGGAACTCCTAATTGGGAGTTTTGAAAATATGCCATGTCCCAATCAGAGCTCCCATCTTCATCGCTAATGTTGTTAAGCTCTATCAAAGCATCTCTGCTTATCGTAATATCCTCGTCAAGTATGGCCGCCAAGTCGACAGCTTCACTTGAAGGACGAGTTGGGGGATCATTTTCTACTAGTTGCGTAGCTCTCTGGTTCGGTTTACTGGTACTTTGCAGTATAATTTCGGTACCATAGTTACGCCCCAGAAAATGACAAGGCAGTCCCTTGTTCATGCATCTTGTACAGCTCGGCAGAGTATTGTCACACCGGGCTTTTGCCTTTGCACAAGCAAGACAAGACCTTGGCCGAGCTTTCAAACTACCTCCTTTGCGTGATCGACAATAATACTCATGTCTCTTCAGCGTCGACTCTTCGAAAACATGTAAGCTTTTTCCAGACTCAACGAATGACAACTAGATGCTGGGGAAAGTGGCTTACCCTTGTTGAATGGTTTGTTGCACAAGGTGCACCGCAAAATTGTTTGATGTTTTTCATCCGCCATTTTGAGTAGGATAGCCGGGAATTCAAATTTCGTATGCAATTGAAGTCGGAAGTGCCTACATCTTAGAGGTTCAGCATTTGTCAGCCTCGACTATTCTGTCCGCTTTGGCACTAGCCTACGGGCGGTACATTTTGTCAATCCCGAAATTGTCCTCAACCCCCAAATTGAGTTATACTTTATATTATTCAACGAATCAGCTATCTACGACTTGCATAGGCCAATCTACTGATACCACATATGCAGTGTATCATTTGAAATTGAAATCCCGCTGTACTCCGCTTTTACAAAGCTGCTTGCACGACAGGGATATAGATTAGACGAAGTTAAATAGGGAATGATCACTACAACACAATTCTCTTTCAGAATTCCAACGAGCATCTCTCCTAAGTCCCAAAATGACGACCCAGTACTCACTCACTAAAACCTTCCACAAAAGGACATACCCATCTTTGGATCCTACACGTCCAGGGCTTTCTGCGGGTAAGTAACGATTTTATTACTATGGGAACAGCAAAGGTAACCCACCCATAGTAAGTCGATGACAGTCGAGAGAGGGCAAGCATATCCTGCAAAACAATCCAACTTTAAAGAAGTAGTGAAGTAGACTAATCACGACACCATGTGTCACAGAAAGGCAAAACCATCGTCATCACAGGTGGCGGTACAGGTATCGGTGCAGAGACCGCAAAGTACTTTGCAAAAGCTGGCGCGTCCCACGTCGCTATTCTAGGCCGCAGAGAACAACCGCTTCTGGATACCAAGACTGCCATCGAATCTAAATTTCCTGACACCAAGATCACCGCCATTCCCACCGACGTGGCAAATGCCGGCCAAGTTAAGAGCGCATTTGAGCAGATTGCTGCAAACAGCAAGATCGACGTCCTATGCAGCAACGCCGCAGTGCTCGGACCTTTGAACCCCATCGCAACACTGACGTCTGATACATGGCTTGGAGCAGTAACCACCAACATCGAAGGGAACTTGAACCTGGCGAAAGGGTTTCTCGAATATGGTGCTAAAGATGGTGTAATTATCGAGGTCAACTCTGGTGTCGCACATCTCGACATTGCAGTTGGCTTTTCAGCCTATTCTGTGTCGAAAATGGCTACCGCCCGCTTCTACCAATTTCTCCAATTCGAGCATCCTGAGCTCTCCGTCTTTAGTATCCAGCCGGGGGCTGTGGAAACAGACATGTCCAGGGAGTCTAAGTACAAGCCATATGCTGGAGATAAAGATTCCAAGTTCGATGGAAAAGACGCGGCGCAGGGGACGAGTCTTTTCCGTGGCTATGATGACGCAAATTTGCCAGCCAGCTTCATGGTGTGGCTGGCTAGTCCCGAGGCGCGATTTCTCAAGGGCAAGTTTCTGTGGGCTAATTGGGATGTGGATGAGCTCAAGGCTCGAGCGAAGGAGATTGAGACTACTCCATTTTTGAGCTTAGGGCTTCACGGATGGCCATTCTCGGGAACAGATAATTAATATTTGCGATGCTTGAAGAAAGATAGAGAATGAAGAGTTTCAAGAGTTGGTCAAGTACAACTGTAGCTTTTTTCATGACACTCTTTTAGTATGTACACTCTCGAGAAAGCTTTGTGCAATAACCATAAAGTGCATACCTTTGAATGACGAGGCAAACGGGGTAGCGCACTGGCATTTTATAGCTTCGCATTTGCGAGCCCGTTTCCCTTGATCGCATCGTCAATAAGAGACATGGCTTGCACCAACTTCTCCTCCTCCAGCTTTGGCGCAATGACTTGGACGCATAACGGAGTACCAACATACACCCGTCTGTCGAAATCGGTCCCTAAAGTCTAGTGAGTCTTTGGATACACATCGCTATATGGAAGGGGTGACTTACACAGTTCTCGGTTCACTTTATCCCAATTGCTCAGAGGTTTCGTATCAGGCATTTCGCCCTTCATGTCCTCCTTCGTAAACATTCGGACAGGCACCACGCCTGCAGGATAATCCAACAGCACGAAAGAACTCGTATAGCTTACGCCATTATATCGATCGATTGGCGGGATAGGGTGTGGCGCAACAGGACAAATGAAAGCATCGATCGCGCCATACTGGTCTTTCCATATGGACAGGAATTTTGTACGTAATTCTTCACGTCTACCATGCAATTCGCGAACTTTTGCGAGCTCAAGCGGCGCTTTACGTTTGAGGCGGGTGGAGAGCCATGGAGAGAGCGGTTCATTGGCGGAGTCGAGGATGTCGAACATTGTGTTTCCACCCTCCACGCCGAACATGGCATTGGCAAGAGATTGGCATTGGGAAAATAGGGGTGTAATATCCATCTCCGCGATTTCGACGCCCTCATTTTGTAATTTAGCCTTCACTTCATCTAAAAGGCGTGCAATCGGAGGGTGAGGGTCGATGACACCGTCTCTACGCACAATGCCAATCCTCAGCTTGCGCCCTGCGCCGCGCAACGAGGCTAGCGATGACCATGACGAAGGCACTACGTCCGGGTCCAGAGTCCAGGGTCTTTGTTCTGACATTGCTCGGAAGAACAGCTCGATATCGCGCATAGAATGAGCAAGCGGGCCTGCGCTAGCTGGGATTCCTACTTTAGCTGCTCCAGCTGGGGTACCACCTTCTTGACCAGCGTATGGTATACGTTCCCAACTTGGCTTGATGCCGAAGGTTCCGTTACACATGGCTGGGATCCGGATGCTGCCACCAACATCTGTTCCTACACCCAAAACAGAGCCACGCATACTAAGCAATGCGCCTTCACCTCCTGAACTGCCTCCCGCTGTAACGGAAGTGTTGAAGGGGTTGATGGTCCGACCAAAGACGTTGTTGTGTGAATCAAGTGCCATAAGTGTTTGAGGGATATTCGTCTTGCAATAGAGGACGGCCCCTGCATTCAAAATGCAATCTACCAGCACAGAATTCTGGGTTGCTGGTTGGAAGCATAGAGCAGCAAGGCCTATAGATGCGTCGTAACCACGCACTTTAAATGTGTCTTTCAAGGAAACCGGAACACCATGGAGTGGACCTAGGGGTGGTTTCTTAGCATCTAGGTGAGCATCTAGTCCTGATGCACACTCTAAGGCATCCTCGAAGAAAATTTCAGTAAGACAGTTGGTAAGTTGATGGGCAATGGCGGCTCGCTAGTCTGGATTAGATGTATTTCTGATGCTCACCGCTGGAAACGAACCTTGCAAAAAGCCCTTGTTACATCAACACATTTTAGCTTCCTCGACCGAATGGCCTCTGCAAGCGCAGTTGCATCATATTCTTCGGTGATACTCAGCTCTTCCTTGGACAGCAATCCGCATTTCCGTGGAATGCTAATATAGCTGGTGACATGCTGAGATGGCAGGTCGCTCAACCGCCATTCATGAGGGATTCTCGAAGATTGTTGGTCTTTTTTCTGCCATGACACAAGCTGCCATTTAGCGGGTAATTGAGGGGCGACGGGCTCCTTAGATTTCGACATTGATGCTTTCGGCATCAAGGTTGATGGGGCGGTACTGCGAAATGATTGATGCAAGCTGGGGTGGGCCGAGGTATGCTTAATGGGGTATGGTGGCTTGAGGGGTAGCCATGCTGTTTTTCTCAAGGCCGAGCGAAATGGGCAACAACTACAGCATCGCTGAGAGCAAAATAGAAAAACAACGGACAAGTTCTTTTTTCACTATGAATATGCAGAGCCGAGGAGCTCATCTACAGCTCCAGACGATAGAACCAGGCATCAGTGTTGGTAAAAGCTACCCATGTCTCTGCGTCTGTAGTTTAATAGTATTGAAGAGGGAATTCTAGTGGATCGATCATGCCTGTCAACTGTCTGTAAATATTCCCAGTTTTGCACATTTACCCTGCCTATGTCATCAGGTAAATTTGGACTCCCGAGATACGAAGTACTGGCGATCCCACCTGATGGCCGTGCGTTCAAGCTTGTTGACTGGTCTCTTTGCTCCAGACTACTGAGCTTTCAAAAAAGCTGCTCAAGAAACGGGAAGTTGGATTCAAGTGTGACGTTGTGCGACGAGTAATGGTACAGTGACGTAAATTTGACCTTAAATGTAGGCCGAGCGGTAGGTACTACTTGGTAGTTGTGCCGCGTCTTGAAAAAATGCTGGCAGAAAGACGAAATGCAGCATTGAAGTACCATGGCGAGATGAGATGGCGAGAGAAATGAACCAACGGTAAGAATACACCACACAATCACATGTTTTCGCGTTGCCCAGAAACCCCTGCCGGCCCGGAAATTCGGATGCGCTGAGAGTCCGAATCGAATCACAGCGCGCCAACGACGATCGCATACCCCTGCGCCAGGCTAGGCTCCAAGAAGGAAAACGTAGATGGGCCAAGCAGCGCCCAAAGAAAAAGCGACGAATGTCCACGCCCCCATTTCGGCAACACTCAAGCCATTGCCGTGTATTGTTGTTCGTGGCACTCCTTTGTTACCTTCTTCAGCCCTTCCTGCTGCATTTCCACACCCATCACCCTTCATCATGACTGCCGGCAACTTCACCCTGCTCCCAGGGCAATATCACCCCTACTACCCCATCGAAGCCCAGATCACCGGCTACCTCGCGAATAAATGGAATACCCTGGAGCTGGTCAGCATGTTTGCGGCCGGATGCACCGCCATCTTCGGCTTTACCCTTGTCCTCGTCAAGAGGATACGGCCATCGCTCAGCAATGGGGATCTCGCAACCATCATGTGGTTCGTGCTCTGTGGATGCATTCACTCCTTCTTCGAGGGCTACTTTGCCGTCAACTTCAGGCATATGGGCGGCATGCAAGACTTGTTTGGCCAGTTGTGGAAGGAGTACAGTTTGAGCGACTCAAGGTACCTAACCCAGGATGCCTTCGTGCTTTGCATGGAGACCATTACAGCTGTAAGTCGTTCCGATCGCAGACTCTGATATCATGTCGCATGGCTAACCACCGACTAAAGGCTTTCTGGGGTCCTCTGTCGTTCGTCACTGCTGGTCTCATTGCCTACGATCACCCGCTCCGTTACCCTCTCCAGCTCATCGTTTCGCTCGGCCAATTCTATGGCGACGTCCTCTACTACGCAACCTCCATGTTCGATCACTATATCCTCAATGTTTCATACTCGCGTCCTGAGGCTGCTTATTACTGGGGTTATTTCGTCCTGATGAACGCATTCTGGATCGTCATCCCTGGTTGGTTGATGATCCAGAGTGTGAACGCAACATGGAGTGCATTCAGTGCAGTCAACGATGCCGCGAAATTGATGGCAAGGGCTGGCCGTATGAATGGCAAGAAGGTCAACTAGAGGGAGAGAATAAACGGGTTGGTTAGATCTATGCACCGCTAGTAGACAAAATTGGTGATGGTTACAACGAGGATGGTGTTGTTTTGCGTAGTATTCTGGTATATTGATACCCTGGGTTCGCATGCTCTTGCTGCAAGCATAGGCCGAATGGCTGTGTAGTAATAGGAGACGTTCACACGTCAGCATAAAAATCATAATGAGAGGTTTCGATTACACAAAGTATACCATGCCGTATCTTTTGGGTTAGTTCACATTACCTCACCATCTCATGCCATCTGTGTCAGCGGTACGCTTTACTTTTATTCACTTCACTTCGAAAAGGCGTCTCAGATGCCATCACGTTTATGTCATCCAAGCGTGTGAAAGTTACTCAATCGTATTCAAATCATCATTCTTTCCGCTCACTTCCTTTTCCTGCTCGATGCCTCACCCCCTGTACAGCATCCAAGCGTACTCGCGGCGCTCACAGCGGGTTACGCGAGTTCTCGATCATCCACCAGCCTGAGCGCGGCTGAACAGTTGAGCCAGAGTCTCCATACTCATTCTCCGTGACATCCATGCCCATTGAGCCTGCAATAATGGTAGTGTCAAATGAAAGACCGAGGTCGAGTGCCTTGAAGATGACTGGAACCTCGACTACCCCTGAAGGAATGCCCTCCCTGTGAAATGGAACGAGCGGAAAGACTTCGCCATCAAGCTCAAGAGGCGGTGCGCCATTTGCATCGACTGTATGGTGCGGTTTAGCACAGTTACCATGGCTATCCCAGAACATGAAGGCCGTGAGCCACCCGTTGTATGGTGTGCTACTACCGCTACCCATAGCACCTACGGCGTGGATTGCTTTCATCCAAAACTGTTTCAGCTCGGCGGAATCTGACATATAGAACGTAGCGATAAAGCGCTTGAGGACGGGTTTCAATAGCTTAGACCATGCTGCTGGTTCATCGCCATACTCCGCGAACTTGTCCAAACGCTCGAGGATCATTTGCCAGTCATTTGCTTCGCCAAGGAGAGTGACAGATGGAAAGCCACATCCACAGACCATGACATATTTGAAGTATTTCTTCATCGTGGCCATCATGGCCATCGATGTCACAGCCAGATCGTCATCCGTGGTTGTAGTGAAGATGGGAAGAAGCCAGTCGCCTACATCTGGGTCGACCATTTTCTCTTTCATCAACGTTGGAAACTGCTGGGCAAATGCAGAGATATCGCTTTCGGAGAACGGCTTGGTGAGATCCGCAGCAACAAGCTCCAACTGGCCGTCGTGTTCGACGAAGTGCTTTCGCAAAGCCTCCGCATTCTTGTTGACATAGAAACTGAATTGGGTCACAATGGCGAGCCAAACATCATCGGGTCGGATCTTCAAATGGAGATCCTGCTGGAATGCTCTGATGACGCCCTGGACAAAACCATTGCGGTATGGGGCGATTGACCCGAAGCCCGCAGTGCCGAAGCCACTGAACGAGGAGTGCAAGATTGGTTTGTCTGCCTTAGATGGACCGGAGACCATTCGGTAGCCGATAGCATCGGTTTCCCATCCTTTCGCGAGCCGCTGGTAGAGACTTGACTCTGAGCTGACAGTAGTGTCTGCGTTTCGGCCGACTTTATCGGGTGATGGTTTGATCGTGACGGGCATGGTGTTTAGATGTAATGATCCAATAATTTGAAGCTTGAACTGTATTGATTCTAATGATTGAGGAAAGCAAATAGGCAAAGAGGTCAAAGGGATGAGCAACAAGGCTGTGGGGGATGGTTGTTTGCCTGCTGGAGAAACAGCACTAACACTAATTAGGAACGCTAGGCAAATCACAGCATATGCACCTTACAAGGACACATTCCTGAGGCTGATAATAGGCGAAGATGTTATCTTTGAGGCGGTATGAGCCGAAAGCCCGCGAGGTAGGTGCAGAGGAGGTGGTCAAGGGTGGATCACCCCAAAATGTATAACTTACTCCACGTTCTGCAGACCTCCGCAGGAGATATCCACGATAAGTATGAGGGCCAACTATCTCAGTTGATATATTGCTTGATGTGCCTAATTTCAACTTTCCAAACAAGCGTTGCGAAACAGTACAATACCTCAGATCTTCTCAACTTCGACAATATTTCCGTGCGAATCAGCCGCAACCTTCTTCTTGATGAGCGACGCGTTGCGGGGGTTGGGTGCATTGAAAATGTCATCAAGCTCCTCTAGCGTACGGTTCTTTGTTTCAGGAATGAACATCCAGACGACAAAAGCTTGGACAGGGCACCAACATGCGAAGACGATGTACAGCTTCCACTTGATGTTCTCAAGCGCGATGGGGTACGCAAACTGGTTGATCAACATGGCGGTAGTAAGCGAAAAGTTGGAGAATGCCATTCCCTTCGCACGCATCTCGAAAGAAAGCACCTCAACAGGGAACAAAGCCTGCAAGGGCGTGATGCCGAAGGCGTAAACGGCATTGAAGAGGAATACCATCGCCACAAAGGCTTGGCTTGAGGCGTCCGTTTTGGTTTTGGAGTTGACAGCCACGGCGGAAATGGCAGCGATCCAGACGAATGTAATGATAGAGAAGGTGCCAATCATCATAGGGCGGCGACCGAGCTTATCAACGAAAGTGGCACCAATGACGGCCTAATAGCGGTTCAGCAATACTCATAACCAAAGGTGTATAGACAACTTACAAAAGTAAATTGCATGCAAGACTTTCCGAGATTGATGTTCATCTTCTTGACTTGTTCGGTAACACCTGCAGATTCGAGAACGCCGGCAATAAAGTAATCAACAGCTGAGATGAGTCAGAATTTCAAGTGCTGGGTCTCGATTTTTCAGATGCTTACCTCCATTGCCCGACCACTGAGCGAAAACGGCAAAAGTACAGTTACAAGCAAGGCGATAACGAGCGGACTTGGTCTTGAACAGCGCACTATAGTCCCACCAGCGTTTGTCCCCTCCATCCATATTCAAGTACTCTTCATATTCGCGAAGCTGCATGGTAACCCAGATGCTATCTTCGTTGCCCTCGCCGTGATATTGGGCGAGAATCTTCTTCGCCTCAGCTTGTCGGCCCCGTGTATACAGCCAGCGTGGTGACTCAGGCAGAAACCAAGCAAGAATAAGCACAAGACCAGGGAAGAAGATCTGCATCCAGACAGGAATGATCCAACTGCTGTTGCCGCCAATATTTGAGGCGCCACGAGCCACACTAACACTAACTTAGCTTTCTCCAGCCCAAAGGAGTTTATTGACTTACCCTGCTGCGAGAATTGAGCCCACAAACCAGAAAGTGTTATATAAACCAGTAATGACGCCACGATGGGAGGGGTGGGCTGTTTCAATGACGTGCAGAGGTCCGGCTGTAATCAGAATGGGCACGGCGAAACCAAGCAAAAAACGACCGCCCATGAACTGTCCAACAGGATTGCTTCCAGGACGTGTGGTTGCTTGGATAACGACACCAACACAAGCAATCGCGCCACCAATCATCATGCCATAGCGGCGGCCCCAGGTGTCGCACGCAGGCCCAATGAATGGAAGGGCAACGACGCCGCCAATTTGGTAGAAGGATGTCACAATGCCGGCCCAAGCTCCGGTGGAGCCAACATTGTAGTACTCTTTGAAAGAATCTATAGTAAGAAGAGCGTTGAACATGGAGCCATCGAAGCCATTGCAGGTGGAGCAGAAGAAGCCGACGAATGCGCAAAGATACAGCATGAGCGCATGGCGAGAGAAGCGTTTTGGCGGCTCCTTGAGCTTGGCTTCGGCAATAGCCTCAGAGCCAGAAATGACCTGTACCGCAGCGACGGATTCGGGTTCCTGCTAGGGATTTTTAGATGCTGTAGTGTTGCATGTCAAGATGGCTACTGACCCCAGTCTCTGATACACTACGGTCGATTTGTGCAGTCGTGGTCTCCTTCGTTCCCGACATGATGGTGGTGATGCGCCCGGCTAGAGGTGCGGATTGGAACAATTGGGGACAGGGACCATCTTTATACAAAAGCCAATGTTTGATGACTGCGCAACACCTTCTACGATGGTTAAGGTTTCGGATAGGCCAAGTAGCGGTACTCAGATTTGTTGCATGACAAGTTGACAACGGTCATCGTTGGTGCATATTTGGAGTGGCACAACGCTATGCTAGTCAGATTGGGCTCGGAAAGGCCTCCGCCGTTGTCGAAAGGGGAGCGGCTCCATGACGCCCCAACCGTGCGGTGCTGGGCGCCATGACTTGATGGTAAGCCGGAAACACAAAACCACTCCAAGAAATATAGAGAACATCTAGGCGAATTGTACAATGAGGCCAACTAGTTTCCGTGATTCAAGCACAAGGCAATTATCGATGTCGCAACTGGACAGCCCGATAAAAAGGCCCAATGCCATGCGCGCGCTGTGAGGAGAAAACACTGGAATCTCAATGCCCATGGGGCCCCAGCTATGGGTCTTCCACCCTCGATGCAGGGGCGCAATCCATATTGTTCTCGACAGGGCTACCTCAATAAAAGCACAGGTTTGTTGCCCGGGTAAGGCTAGGTTAGGTATCGTATCATTGGCGGAGCCTCGGCCTATTTCTGGGTTGCGCTTTTATATTTATTCAATACTTGTATCGCTTCACGTAGTACTATTATTATAAGTTTTTGTATAATATATCTAGTTTTCTATCGCTAACCTCTTCTATTCAACTATTTATGCTACGTAACCAAGATCTTATATAATTAAAACAAACTGCCTCAATGAAATGTATTTATATAGGATGGTAGGTATATTACGACACTTATTTACAATAGCTATAGTAATTGGGATATGGTATGGCGACAGCTGGCTATATAAAACCTAGGATCCCTAGCGAAATCCTTGACGAGTCCCCTGTGCGGAGTAGGGCAAACATTATTCCGGTGTTCTTTTAATTATATATACTTTTGTCTCTACGATAGCTTAGAGATGAAAGGTAACAGTCCAAACGCCGGGAAGTGCCAGTAGCCGCACACGTAAACGCCAACTACCTAAAAATAGTCTAGTAATATTTTAGCTTTATTTTAAAAAATATTGAACTTATTGATATATTTTAGAAGAAAAGTCGATAAACACCTACTATCTACGACAAACTAGAAGATTACTATTAGGTATTAAATATATAGATTTTCTGTAAATAGAATATTACTGTATTACTAGATTCTACAATATACCTAGAATTTAGTAAGAAATATTAGTAGTATTAAGCCTTACTATAAGAAATCTTGCTGCACTACGTATATTTATAGGGCTAACTAAGAAAAGTTAAAGATAACTACCTTTTTTCTAAGAAACCTATCTACATTGCTAGGTTTATAGGGCTAACTAAGAAAAGTTAAAGATATTAAGCTTCTTTCTAAGAAACCCCTCTATACTACACTATTCCCTACTCTTAGGTAATAGTCTAAATATTAGGAGGTAGGGTAGCTATATATATAAATACTAGAATTAATAGTATTAGTATATATAGTCCTAGTTAGCTAATACTACGTATACTTATAGTTATATATTACTTCTTACTTCTTATTTAGCTCTTATAACTACTTATATTTACCTTATATTTACTATAAGAGGAAAACTCTTAGTACCTATACTAGCGCGCTACTCTATTTATCTTAATATATACTACGTTTACTACTTAACTCTATAACTCTAGTACTACTAATAGTACTATCTTACTTACTTATAGCTATAGCTTTATATAAGTTTTTCTTATTTTTTTATATAGATTAAATATATAATATTATCTACTATATTAGTTTATATATATACTATATAGAGATACTAATAATTTACTAATTTACTACTCTAGAATTACTATAACAAACTATAAGAAGGAAAATTAGCTAGTACGCCTACGTAATTAAGATAGCTTATAGTATAGTAAGGTAGAATACGCCTTAGAAGAGTATATATATCCTTGTAAAGCCTATCTCTTTTTTCTCTAAAGCCTAGTATTTTTATCTCTATAGTATCTAGTAGCTATCTTAGCTATATATTACTACTAACTTTATAGTATTAGTAAAGCTTGTTCTTACTAAGAAATATAGTATCTATCTCCTTACTTATAGCTTTACTACTTAGCTAGGCCCTAGTACTACTTATACCCTTTATTTTCTTATTCCTATTACTATCTTTTAAATCTAAATACTACTCTTTTTAAGGTTTTACCTCTATACGCACTTACTATTTAAGCTTATTTACTAACTATTACTATAGTATAGATATTTTTAGCTAACTTCTTAAGAATAGGCACGTAAACCCTAATATAACTAAGAATACTAGTAGTAATAATACTCTAATACCTAATTACAATTATAATAATAGTAAGATAGGCCTACCTTTTAAAACCCTAAATATAGATAGAATTAAGTAGTAAGTTATTAAGATTTATAAGAAAAAGGACAATAATCTATCTCTTACTAAAAAGGCTAGAATAGATAATAGTAACTTTAGGCCTAATAATAATAATAGAGAAGGCTTGTTAAATTTAAGTAATAATAATAAGAGTATTAGTAGTCTTAAAAGTTTACTCTAGGCCTTTAAATAAATAAAGCTAGACTCTAGGCTTATATCCTTATTCCTTCTAATAGATATACCTCTAAAGCCTATTCTATACTAGTAAGATACTACTATTATAGTAGATCTAATAACTAGTAATTTAAGGTATATAACTAGGTAGAAGGAGACTATAGTTAGATAGTTTAAGCTCTCTCTCCTAACTATAGATATTCTACTATCTATACTATATAGTAGCTAATTTCCTAAGATTCCTAATATTGTAGCTAGGAGTCTTGGTTTAAGTAATAAAGATAGGAGTATTAGGTAAGACGTAGAGTAGATAGGTAATAGATAGTAAAATACTAGTATTAACAAGGAACTTAACAATAATCTTCTATCTAATAGTAATCTTTTTCTCCTTACGCGTAAAAATAAGGATAAGAGAAAGTTACTAGCTATAAGTACTAATAGGTAAAAGAAAGAAAGTAAGAAGAAGCTCTTAAATACTCCTATATTTCTATATTAAACTACTAAAGAAATTAGTATTTTTTAAGAAGAATACTAGGCCCTAAAAATCAAGTATTTTTAGTACTAGTACAAGAATATTCTTAAGAAAGAAGTAAGTATACTACTATTCTCTCTAAAATATCTATTACTTTAACTATTTACTTATATTGTATAATAGAAAGTAGTAAAGTAGAGTAAAAGTAATAAAGAAGTATTAAGGTATATAGACTTATTATATATCCTAAGCTTCTTAGAATAATATTACTAATATTCTAGGCTATAGGGTAGAGTTCTTTAGTAATATTATACAAGGTAGGTAGATAGAGCCTTACTACTATACCTACTATACTAGTAGAGCTATAAGTAATATATTAATTATTTCTATATATATACTAATATATTATAGATAATACTACTTATTTTACCTAATAGTACTAAGGTATACTTACTTACTCCTTATAGTTATTATTTATACGTAAGTATTAATATAAATTAGTCTAAGTTATATCTAATATATAATTAAGCTACTATATTAGAGTAGTACTACCTTTATACTAGTATTTAGGCTATAAGTATTAAGTAATATTATTATTTCCTAGGATTTACTAATATAAGATTATAGTATATATAGGCTAACTTACTCCTATTACTACTAAGCTATAAGCCTATTCTATATACTTTAGGTACTTATATTATAATAGTTCGCTAGCTATAGTACCTATTAGTAGACTTACCTAGGTGCGCAGTAATTGCAATTAGAGTGCAACGTAAATAGATACAGGTGTTAGGTTAACTGTTAATAGGACGAGGTATAATAATAATTCTAAATTATAGATATTAAGAGTATATTACTCTAGGTTAAAGATTAGGATTAATAATACTATCCTAATAATATATATCTTATTAACTATATACCTTATATCTTAGTATTATACTTAGTATAAAGTTATAGCTTAGTAATTTATATTTTACTAAGTACTAAGTTTAGTAACTTAGTAATTAGTACTTCGCTAAGTACTAAGTTATTACATAATTAATTATTACGTGTCCTAGTTATACTCTATATTACTATCTTATCTAAGTCTATCTATCTTGTAGTATAACAAGTTATTAGGTAACTTAGGTTCTACTAGCTTAAGATCCTATATAGGGTTATAGCCTATAATACTATCTTCTCCTCTATATTCCTTAGGGCTAGTATTATTCTATTCTAATACTAGGTTATTAGCTTAGCTTACCTATATATTTCTTTCTAGCGTTTCCTCTATACCTTCTTGTTCTACTCTTAATAAACTTGCGCTAGTTACTTATATTTATTAGAATAGTATAGAATTTATACCTTATCCTTATTATTTGTCTAAGGGTCTTTGTTATATTATATCCTAGAAGGATAGTAAGGTATATACAGCGTATATTAATACTAATATATAGTATTATTATTCTAATCCTAGAGTATCTCTAGCTAAGTATATATATTTAATTATAACTCTTGTATCTAGGCTTATATTTTCTAGAGCAAGCTATTAACTAGGCTTAAGATAAATTATCTACTTAGATTACTATTACTAAAAAGGCTTAGCAAGAATTACTTAATAAAGTAGTAAAGAACTAGGCCCTTCTTATACGCCTTTATAAGCTAAAGGACTATAACAATAAACAGTCTTCTACTTAATCTTATATACTTAAGGCTAAGTTAGATATTCTAGAAGCTAAGAAGGTATATTTATCCTCTCTCTAGAGGTCTCTTCCTATTACTAGTATAACCTCTTCTAGTATCTCCCTATCTATTCTATATAGTATTTGTCCTCTAGGAGACTTTAATAAGTTTCTTAGTTTACTACAAAGTAAGTTACTTAACTTTAATTTTAAAAGTCCTCTAGTAACTTAGAGTAATTAAGATTATCTTCTAGTTCCTATATATATTCCTATAGTTTTCTATCTTTATCTACTCCTAACTATTTAACTAGGTAGTAGTTCTTCCTATTTTAGAGTTAGTATCCTACAATCTCTTAAGCTTTATATTCTTCTTATTCTCTATATATATTAGCTTTGTAGACTATTAGTTTAGCGTTCTATAGTACCTTTTTTAGTAGTAAAACGTAGAATATAGGGTATATTTTTATTCCCTTAGGTAGTTTCAATCTATATATAACTAGTATTACTTATTTCTTAATTTTATATAGTCTAATCTTTATATAATCTAACTTTAAGCTTAGTCTTTTAGTCTTAATATTCTTTCTTTATAACTATACTTTTTCTCTCTCCCTAAATTAGGGTCCTTCTTTGTATTTTTAATTATAGTATCTTACTATCTATTTCTTTAGGAATTTAGTATCTTCTTTTAGTTATTTGTATATATCCTTAATTCTATCTATAATCTTTTATCTTTATAGGTTCTATAATCCTTTATCCTATAGTATCTAGTATATAGTTAGTTTAAATCTATAATTTACAAAGAATAGTAATATTCTTATTGCTATATTCTTTAAGCTATTATAGGCTAATTGTACTATTAGTAGTAGTACTACCTAATTATTTTAGTTGTAATTAAAGTAGTATCTTAGATATTATTTAACTATTTAGTTTATCTATTCTAATTATCTATCTATCTATAGGTAGTATCTTGTAGATATACTATATTTAATTCCTAGTAAGGATATTATTGTATTCTATATACTAGATATAAATCTAATATCTCTATTAGTAATAATCTTGTCTAGTACTCTATATTATCCTATAACTAAGTCTATAACCTAATATATAGCTTCTTTTATACTACTCTTTTCTTTATATAGTTAGAAGTATATATACTTTATTAGTTTATTAACTATTGTTAGAATACTATTATATTTAATTTCTAAGATTAAGTCTCTTAACTTTAGTAGTCTTATAATAAAATCTATTATAATAACTCTCTATAGTTATTCTAGTACTTCTACTAGTTATAACGTCCTATATAGTATATATCTATTGTATTTGTTCCTTTAGTATTCTGTATAGTTTCTTAGTACCTATATTACTACTTGTCTTGCCTTAGGTATATAGTAGTCTCTTAATAGTCTTTCTAAAGTTTTCTCTATTCCCTAGTAGCTATATACTAGTAATTTATAAAATTGTCTTACAAATTCTTGTTATATTTTAGCTAGTATATAGATTTATCTATATTCTATTTAGAATCTATTTTCTATTTCTTAAGTACTTAAATCCTTCTTAGTTTCTTCTTTAATCTACTAGTCCTATTTATTTCCTATTATTTCTAGGTTTATAGCTACTTTAGGTTTATTTATTTCTAAGTATCCTTCTTTATTCTTAACTAGTATAGTTCCTTTAGCTTTAACTTCTTTCTACAGATCTAGTCTTCTACTTAGTACGTTTACAAAGGTATTTTCTAATCCCTTTGTATAGATTATATTAAAGTTAAATATTACAAGGTATTCCTACTATCTAGTATATTATTGTATTAGGTCTTTATTTATCGTAAATCCTATTAGATTCTTGTAATTAGTATAGATTCTTATCTTATATTTAGCTCCTTATAGATATACCCTCTATTGTTTAAGTACTTTATATATTACTAGCATCTTCTTGTTATAAATAGGGTAATTTATCTCTACTTCTATTATTTATTTTAAGAAATATTCTACTAAGTACTTATTTTTTATAGCTAGGTCTTCTTGTTATAAGGCTATACTATATACTAAATTCGAGGCGTCTGTATTAACTATTAGTAGTAGTTCTAAGTTAAATATTCTTAGAACTAGGTCTTCTCTAAATTTCTCTTTTATAGTATTAAATACCTTCTTATATTCTTCTATCTACTTAAAGGGTATATTTTTCTTTATTAGTCTTATTAGTAGTTTTATAAGTTCTAACTATCCTATTATAAACTTTTAGAGAAGTTTACAAGTTCTTAAAATTATTAAATTTCTGTAATATTCTTTAGTATTAGCTATCTAATTATAGCGTCTATCTTTGCTAGGTTAATCCTTAATTGTCCTAGTTTAATAATAAATCCTAGGAAATCTATTTTCCTTGTATAAAATTCGCATTTCCTTATTTTAAGAAATATCTAGTTTTCTACTAATAGTTCTAGTATCTTATATACGTATTTTATATAATCTTCTTTGTTCTTAGAGAATATTAGGATATTATCTAGGTATATAAATATAAAGATATCTAGATATTCTTATAGTATTATATTAATCTTTTCTTAGAATATAGCTAGTATATTAGTTAATCTAAAAAGTACAACTTAGTATTTATATAATCTATATTATATTCTAAATACTATTTTCTATTTATAGCCTTTTACTATTTAAATTTAGTAGTAGGCGTTCTATATATTAAGTTTTATAAAGATTTTAGCTTTACTTATCCTATCCTATATCTTATCTATATAGGGTAAGAAGTATTAATTCTTGTTTATTATTGTATTAGTTCTTCTAAAGTCTACGTAAAATCTTTTTTCTTTTATTTCTTTCTTATCTACAAAGAGAGTTCTATATACTACTAATAAACTTAATTATTATATCTATTTATTTTAGAGTACTATTTTAGTATACTCCTTTTTAATTTTTGCTTTGTCTTCTATTTTTTAGTAGACTAGGCTCTATCCTATAGTTTTACCTTCTTCTAGTTCTATCTTTAGGTCCTATAGTTTATATATTAGTTAGTAGTTCTCTAGTTCTATTAGGGGTTCTTCCTACTTCTTATATTCTTCTAGGAACTTTCTTATATATCTTTCTATACTTGCTTGTAACGTATCTTGTTTATATATAATTTCTCCTATTTTCTAATTAATTTAGGGGTTTACTATTTCTAGCTATAGTATTCCTAGTATTATATCTTAGTATTTATTAAGTTAAGTTACGTCTATAATTAGGTTTTAGATCTCTAGATCCTATACTTCTAGTATTAAAGGTTTAGTCTTAGTACTAACTAGTTCTTAGAATAGTAGTCCTTCTATTATACTTAATTGTTATAACGTAGTTTATAAGCAAGCTATATATATAAGTAAGCTACGCACCTAACTAACTTTGTATACCTCTTTAAGCGTATAACTTAATAATATAGTAGAGTAGAGAGTATATATTTATATAATAAATTAAGTAGTAGCTTCTCTATCTTTCTTATATATA
>JALNQK010000193.1:0-44145 GCA_028458525.1 Ophiosphaerella herpotricha
GCTTTTATCTAAAAAGATTATTTTTCTTAGATTAAATTCTTTATTTTTTTACCTTTATAGCTACTCTCTACAATAGCTAACTCTTTTAAAAGCTTTTTTTCTATTAATTATAGGCTTTTTATTTATAATATTAATAGTATAGCCTTCTTCTTTAATAAAACGTTATAAGCTCCTAATATAGACTTAAATATTATTTTTGAATATTAATCTCTTATTAGTCTTCTTAGGACTTCTTTCTAAGTCCCTATTTAATAGCCTTTTAGCTCTTAAATTTAACTACGTAATACGTCTTTATTTTACTTAGCTAATAGTAGGAGTATAACTAATATTTTTATATATTTAGTTAATAGTATATTTAATAAACTTATAATCTTTTTTTTAGATAGTAGAAATAGTAGATAAAGGTATTTAAGCTATATAAAGAAAGTTAACTTTAGATTTAAACTTAGAGAGATTTAGGCTTATATTAGAGGATATAGAGAAAAACTATAATTAAAGCTATTTTATACTAAATAAACAAGTAGATTAGTAACCTATTACGTAATATTAGGTTACGTACTAATATAGCTATTTTTTTCTTTTTTCTTTAATTAAAAACTTAGTTAGGTAACCTAAGCTTAAAATTAGAGTACGTAATCTAGTCTAACAATATTAGGTATAGTTAGAATAGAAATAATTTTTATACGTAAATTAAAAAGTTCTATTAGGTTAAAGTTAGTATTAAAAAAAGTCTTCTAAACACTTCGAATCCTAGCTTAAGTAAGCTTAGTAATTAAAAATCGTAGTAAGCTAAATTAAAGATCTATATTTTCTCTTTTATATTCTTATTCGCTTGTATTTTTAGCTAGAATATTCGTGGAGTTATTACAAGTTAAAAACTATAACTTTTTTTTAGGCTTTTTTTTCGTGTTACCCTACTGTAGTAAGAGGAAAGCTTTTACTACTTCTAACTTATCTTAGTTATACTAGAAGTAAGGTTAGCCTTTCTAGCTATACTTACTAACGCCTATTATTAACGTCCTTAATTAATATTTAGAGTTAAATAGATACCCTAATTACTCTTATATAAAGTAGATACCCTTTTACTAAGAGTATAACTCTTTAAAGTACCCTTATAAGAGCTTTTATAAAGGAGCCTACTCTTTATAGTCTCTTATAGTAATCTAAATTACTCTTACTACTATTCTAGCCTAATTAGACGCCCTAATTACTTCTATATAGGGTAGATACCTTTTTACTAAGAGTATAACTTCTTAAAGCACCCCTATAAGAGCTCTTGTAAAGGAGCCTACTCTTTATAGTCTCTTATAGTAATCTAAATAGCTTTTACTATATATATTACTCTTTGTACTACCTACTAGTCTAATAGCTCTTACTATCTACATTGCTCTATCTAATACTAGTTTAGTTTACATATAAATATAGGCTATTATTGTAACCTAAAAAGTATTTGTTAAGTGTGTTATTCCTTGTAATATACTAACCTAATAGCTCTCACTATCTATATTGCCCTATCTAATACGTGTTTGTACGTGAAAACTTGTTATAAAAAGAATTGAAAACTATATTTGTAAAAAGAATCGAAAACTAGTTGTAAGCTCTTAAATACTCTAACTTTTTGCTACACTAACAGACTGTCGATGCCCTCTGGTTAGGTTACCAATAAAATGTGGCATCGTGGGATGCACGTAGAAGTAGAGGGCAGGTGGCGACCCGCAGTCGGCGAGTTGAGTTGAATATTTGCGTAGAGTAGCTACATGACGAGTTGGTGTCGGTGTCTATCTCCCCTATCCAATCCTACTTATAGCTACCCACAAGGCCGCTATGCTAACCTAATGCTCCCCGATCACGTGCGTTTCTACTACACCACAATATGATACACCAAGATCTGATATAAGCATGCCTCGGGCCCGTCCGACGCCAAAATCTCATCCCATCGGCGCGGCCCGTCCCTCGCAGCAGATGGATGTGCAGAGGCAGGAATACTCCGTGCCAATGGTATCGATATTTCTCCGTGCGGGGAACTCAAGCGTGGTGAGGCGTGCGGGAAAGCGGGTGGCGCCTTCTTCGTGTTTCCGAAGCCTCTGCCGCGATGAACGTATTCGTGTGTCCCTACACAGTCAGTGTCCCGGATACGTCCACCGCCCATGTATACCATACCACGTTAGAGAAGTTGCCTTTTATCCCCGAGACCCGTAGTCCCGAACGGCACAACTTCTATGTTGTGGTGTAGTAGATGCGCACGTGATTGGGGAGCATTAAGTCAGCGATGCTCCCCGTAGGGAGGCTCCAAGAGATCGGATAGACATAGAGAGCGACACCAACTCGTCATGCAGAACTCAAATCGATACATTTCAAACTCAGCTTACCGACTGTAGGTCAGCACCTACTCCTTACTTCAGGTATATATTATTATGCTATATTTTGAATAGTAACCTAACTACACTATCGAAGGTGACCTTCCGGCGTCCGATCCCCATGTGTGTGGGAAGAATCGACTCATCGTCAGCTGGATTCTCTGTGAGATTGAATTCGCCTGTGTTGATGTATCGCAAAAGACGCATTGTTTCGCGTCAGCTGGACGGGCGCGAGCAACAGGAGCGGGTTTTGACTAGGTTCGAATGTGGCAGCCTAGCTGAAAGGAGGAGCAGCGCAACTCGTCCGTTGAGAGCATTAGTCCTACGTATCGGAGTTGGCAAGCATACCGGAAGATGGGACACTGGGCTCTGCCGAAGAATCGCATCTAAGAGAAAGACGGTGCAAAAGTGTTGCGAGCTAATTTCATTACGACTTGCCAGTTCTTTACTTTGTGACGGGCGGTGTGCAACTGAGTGCATAACCCACAGTGCGGCGCTGCTAGGCTGACATGCGGAGTTCATGCGGCAGCTGCGGGCGAATTTGCATGCAACTGGATTGGATATGCTTATATATTAAGAAGCGGAAGGGCACCTTGGTGACATTAGGAGGGAGGATGGCTGACCCGCTCCCGTTCGGACCTTGCAAGAGAGGCGTTGAAATTTTGTGAAACAAATGATATCTAAGATTGTAGTGGTTGTTGCCACCGCTGCGGTCAGGACTTGGTTCCCGCAGTGAGGTGCTCGAGATTGCTCCTGCTTCGAAGTCTCACCTATTACGGCATGGTAAGGCCCCGTTTAAACCTACGGTACGTGCGACACCGCCTGAGAGCTCCTAGTGGTAAACAGTGGTAAGCACCTACCAATGAGGCGGCCAACTGGCCGTGGAGTCCGGCGTACGCAGCCCGCGATAGGGACAAACGACCTATAACTGCTTCTAGCCTCCGCATATTCTCCGAATGGCAGTCGGCATTGCTGTCGATACAGAGCTGGAGGGCCAGCACTTGTCAGGAAGTGATGACGGAGATTAAAGAATCTGCGAATGAGCAAGGTCACGCCGTTCTAGATCCCGGGAGATGCTGAGATTCAGGGCGACGAGAGAGCGCACGGGCTGGCGGAAGCAGCAACAATAACAGAGAGCGAGGAGTCACCGCAGCGAGAAGGCTGTCAATGGCATCTAGTACGACCGGCGCTGAAGAAAGCAAGAATCACTGAGGGACTGCTGCTGGTAGGCAGAGAGGATACAGGCAAGTTCACTCGGAAGATTGATGCAGCTCTGCATCTGGGTGGGTCGGCCCAGGTGTATTAGCAGTTAACAAGCGCGGAGGCAGCGACCCTCGCACAGCTACAAACAGGCAAGCTGTTTCTCAAGGTATACCCGCGCAAGGTCAAGGCAATGGAGACATCAATATATGAATGCGGACTCACGGATCGATCGCTCACTTCCTGTCCTCTTGCCAGAGGTGGGCACAAGCAAGGGCAAAGATAAGAGAGCAATATAGAGAGCGATTTGGAGAGCCCCCATATGCGCTTGGAGGCTGCTAGATCAGGCAAGAGGGGGGTAGAGCATAGACGGCTCAATAGAGCATTGGAGGCCAAGCCTAAACGTAGTCAAGGCCACGATCGAATTTGCGAAGGGCACAGGACGGCCGCCAGGACAGGAACAAGACACAGCAAGTGCGCGGAGGAGGCAAATAATGGAAGAGCGCTGGGGATACCTTCTGCTACGGCCTAAGTAGGCTTCTAGCGGGCCTATCTAAACATGTCTCAGCCAATACGCTGGCGATCGAGGAACGCACGACGCAGGAACGGTCCTGTGGGTGAGGCGTCGAGACCAGATCTCTGTGCTTACCCCCACTCGATTCTCCCAAACGGTAGTGTATGACTCTCTCTTACTTCCCTTGGTTGAGCATGGCGTTTGACAAGAGATGAGCAGGCCCTACGGTAGACAGCTTAGAGAATACGTTGTAAGTGAAGTAATTAAATTCAAGCTCAATAAACAGCGTTCATAATAAAAGAAAGACCAGGTAAAAAGCTTAAAACTCGCTAGAGAATGCGTATGTGAAAACTCAGTTATCAAGTATACATCTCTTGTTTCCAAAAGCATCGCAAAGCTTTGGAAATCTGATATATCCTAATCAGGAAAACTACTTGAGAACAGATGCTAAGTAGGCGTTACCCTAGCAGCTGCACCCACCATATGGTCTTCCTGGATTTGCGCAGCTGGGGTTCCCATCGTGCCTATCCTTGCAATCCGAATCGACTTTACAAGTAACCCAATCACCATTGCCCCCATTCAAGGCCAGCCAGCACCAGGCGCCAGTATCTTCGTTACACTTCTGCCAACAGTAGCCGCCTTGACACCCGTATTGGCGGGAGGCGCACGATCGCTTATCAATATTGGAGCGCATGCCAACCGCATTTGCTTCGCGAGCGTTGGAATTTTCAAACGTAGTAGAGGCTGAAGCGACAGCGACGCTAAGCGAAACGAGGATAGTCGTGCTAAACTTCATCTTTAATCTAAGTGTACTAACTATTAACATTTGATCACTACTGAATGCGAGTGAAAAGAAAAATACAATCAAGAACATACTCTATGACGTTTATGATGCGATGGTAACCCTTGGCTCGACGGTAGTAAGTTGTGATTGTAAAGAGTAGTACTTCTGGATGGGTATTTCGCAAAGCGAAGTTTCCTGTCAAATATATATTCCCTTTTTTTATCTGCATCTTCGCCTAAGTGCACATTTTGGCGGTGGGAGTAGCACATGATGATGCAAATTTCTCATTTGTGGGAGCTGAGAGTTCATGTCTTGTCGTGTTGCTGAGCGCATAATCTTCTCAGCTCATGAGTATACCGCCCGTTACGTCGGCTCGAACTCTAAATTCACATTCCCCCACCAGTGACGAAGTAACTAGGTTTATTGTTTACACGGTCGAAGTCTTGCTGCGCTTATCGCCTATTGAATTGTAGCGGAATGCAAGTTTAGGATCTGGCAGCTAACGCTGCAAGAAAGTCTGGCGCCGACGTACTTGCTGCGCGAAATCTTACAAAACCCGACTTCCCTATCTGTGTGCCTGCACTGACAGATAGTAGGTATGACATACTATAACTCGAAAAAAAGACCTCCCATGTTGCGCTGGCACATGATAATTCATCCACGCAACTGACAAATTGGTGGAGCAGGTGGCGCCACGTTTTGTCTTACGTAATCTGAACCAAGAGCTGAGAGCAACAGCATAGGTTCAACCGTCATCTGCACTGACTATGAGGTTAAGATTCCCTAGAATAAATTACAAGACTTCTCGAGCGGTGTAGAGTGCCAAGTGTAATACCAGCTTTTTGTAGTGATGGGTGGAGGCTGAGAGCTTGTACAGCACAGAATTCGGTTGCACAATATGCGACCACAGCGTCGGCATACCCGAGCATTGACTGCAGTGCCTGCTAGCGGTGTAGAAGAATTCGCCTTTCTTCATTTTAGAGCTATGTTGAGTTAGTTTGCAATCCTTAGACTGCCAAGCTGCGGCATCGGCAAGGACCGAAGGTACGGTTATTGGACCTAGGCTGTAATTGGTGAGATAAATAAAAATGGGTACGAGTAGATGAATGGATACAGGACACGAGATTCTGAGTACATCGTAGACACAGCTCCTTCAGCAGGTACCATATTTAAAGCAGCCAAAGTCACCGTCATATCAAGCAACTTCAGTCATCCTCTTCTTTCACAACAACCAACAATAACATATCATAACCAAAGAGTCAACCTATATTTTTCAGCCAAAATCAACTATTCAGCATCAGCATGAAGACCACCACTGCCCTCACCGCTCTCATGGCAACATGTATCAGTGTGCAAGCCCAAGGACCAGGCAATCGCCCAGGACTCGACAACACAAGCGCCTGTGGCTACTGGCTAGTTAATAGTGGAAGTACGTTCCTTCGTAGAATCCCAAGCAAGTGTGAAATGCTAAGATATTTAACTAGAAATGACGCAAAGCGGAATCGCTAAGCTGGCATGTGGCAGGTCCGACACATGTGACGGGAAGGAGTGGAACACGATCTTCTATATGAATGTTTTCCATGGCGATTGGTGGGCCGGTAGGGATTTTTGCGGCAGAGGCTGTGAGATGAGGAAGGATAGGACAAGTGCTTTCTGTCATTAATGGACCTGAGGACTTGCGTTGAGGAACAAAAAGACGAGAGGCTCTCGGAACCGCGCGAGAAGACCGACCCCCGAAAAATCAACCTTTTCGGCCTCACTTTGCAATCTATTGGGAAAGAGAGCAATCAGACACGTTTTTGGCAATTTTTTCATAACCATAATATCCGTCTTTTGTTGTGTCATTGCCATCATATGAGACCCGTCTGCCACAATTTCCACAATTTGCTTCATATTGGACGCAGCCACAATCGAGCACTCAGTGACATACACAATGGTTTCAATCCAAGGATGCACATCTTTAGATACGTTCAAAATTTGGAGAAGACCAAGCGCAAACATGTTAGATTTCCGATACTTGATTATTGGAGAGTTACTCAATCCTTTGAACGAGAATGGGATTAAAACTCAATAGGTATTGCAGCTGTATCCTCTTCAGGTGCGGATGCAGCTTCCTCTGGGGGACCTTCAAGCCTGTAAGGTCTTCTCTTCCCTGTACGTTCCGTTTCAGGTTGCAGAGAGAACATCGTGGTGGCATTCTTAACAATATCATTTACGTTGTGTTCTACGGAGGCCCTGCCATGTCTAATTTTAGCAGAGGAGATGCTTGAAGGGGAATTTTGAGTGCTGTTAGTGAATTTTATGAAATTTGGATATCTGAAATTTATGTTTCGAACCCGGAATTTGATTTTTGATATTTGAAACTGAACGGGCGACATGAGTGCGCGGCGAATCTTTGATTGGACGACACCACCTAGACTGGAACCACTGCCCAAGTCAGACGCACCTTTATCGGGAACGCCCAACCCACGCAACCAGCTTTGTTAGAATCAGCAGTACAGTCGCCCTAGAACATTAAATACTACAACAACCAACAGGGCCTATTCTAGCTTGCAGCAGCCCTCTCAGAGAAGATTATGAAAAATCATGCGTACTAAGATGGAAACAAACGCACGGCACTTGTGGCGGCCGACGTGTTCTCAAAGATTAACGGGTGGCCGGTGACGCAAGTAAGGAGCTGGAAGAGGACTGTGTTGCAGTATGCAGAAATGCATGGACAGCTGAGGACCTGGGTCGATTCTACAAGCAGAAGGCTAAGGCGATCCAAACACGGACCGCTGATATTACGGCTTATAGAAACGAGGCTACAGAATATTGAACTTGAAACTAGGATGGGTGTATTTTTTTGTTTATTACTATACCCTTTAGCTACTGTCAGACTCAGTTTCAAATGAAGACTTTTTACAATAGGACATCCCTTAACGATCACATGTCCTTCAACCTATCAAGCGCCCCTCCAATTCTGGCAATATAGTACTAGCAGTGTCCGCGAACTTGGCTATGATATGTTTGCATGCATAGAATTAAAGTATAGAGACCTAGATGAGGTACCATCTAGAGTCCCATCCAGAGCGATTGTATGCATCACGCCATAGAGGTATAATGTCGCCGGGCTTCTGTCTACGGTGGACTGGCGGGGAAGCTGTTGAGGGATAACTAGGCGAGGGCAACCGGGTGATGAGTCTAATCATTTTAATATTGGCAGCAATAACTAGATATCATACAGGGTGGACCTTACCAAGGGCAAAGTGCTGGGTATCGTGAAAGTAGCTCAACGCGAACCTATCTGGGAGCTTGGGAAGAGCCGATGAGTGGTTAGTGAGGCAGCTACTTGCCTGCAGCGCATAGCCGACTTCTGTAGGAACATACACATAGGCTTCCCCAGGGTCGCCAACTCGAATAGAGATTTCTTTTGTGACAAGTGTGCCCTCTGGTCCTAGATGGGTGAACTCTGCTGTCACGCTGTGGAAAGTTCTCGTGGCTACAACGCGGCAGGGTCGCTGAATTACAGCACGGAAATATCTTGGAGCATTGAAAGACACAGCTGGCTTAGTCGTAATGTGAAATCCGGCAAGCATGGTTTGGTAGTTTTTGGGAGGATGGAGGGCGACGCGGAGGAAACCTACACTGTCGCTTACCCAAGCGATCCCTTCAATTTCATAATTTCATGAGTGAGACAACGGATATCGGAGAGCGATCCCATATGGCGCGATAAAGGCTTTGGAGTTATGCAATTACCGCCATGCAAACACTAGCTATTTATTATTGGTATTCTCTGCCTTGATAATAAGAAGACGAATTTAGCTTATGTTATAAACGTTTATGAAGGGCTAAGAAGACGCCAAACCGGGGCCAATCGGGGGTGCTATGGGGGCGCAAACACGGGACCCTATCTATCCACTTCCGATCACCAGCATCCGCCTACTGTGTAACTGAATAAAGCTTACTCTAGTATGACATTATCATATGCAGTTGTCTTTTCAGCCTCATAGCCTTCGCCTCTTTGTCTTTCGTTCCTTTGGGATAATCATTCCCTCAACGACCTTGGGTCGCTTGTTCCAGCACCAACCTAGAACATCATAACAGTTTAGACAGTTCTCTTCAACTTTAGCAAATCCCTCTAGACATTCCATCAAGATAGTATCATGACGACCTACTGAGAGTAGAATCTCATTGCGTCTGAATGATCCCTTTGGCACCTCTGGGCTGGAGGAGTGGTAAGCCCATAGTATGCCCAACTGGTTCTCCAGATAGATTTTCTTCACTCTTGCTATTGGTGGCTGATTTCCATCGTCCTCACCTTCACATTCCACGAACACATAGTCTGCCATCATCTAGTCACGTCAGTATGGGTATGGTGTTAGGTCTGGATAGCGGTACTTACGGATAATGGGCATAACCAGCTTTTGACCCCGCTTGTTACTCTTGGCAGAGCTCGCCCGGAAGCCGAATTTAGAATTTTGTGAAGAAACGTCGCTAGAGTTCGTTGATCTCAAGATGGGAGACCTGCTGCGTGTTAGAACGCAGCTCTACTCCACTGCGCCAAACAACCGAAAAGTTGAGAATAATCAACCTTGTTGATTATTAAAGTAGAACGGTATATACTGTTGCAGCCTAACGCAGCGTTTCTGACCTGGAACAAGTTGCTGGGGCGGAGCTTCTGTACTGCGTAGCGATGCTGTGTCGTCGTGGGGAGCAGACTCCGCAACAAGCAATTAAGTGGGGCTCGGAAAGGCCGGATTGAATTGATTGATTACCTGTTTTAGCTTAGCAGTTTCCAGTTTAACTCCTACCTAGATAGGTAAGTGGGTCTCTAAGGATGAACGGATTGACTTGCTTGTTGCGGACTGTGGAGGGGAGCATATAGAGCTTGCTGTTCCTCTCATAGGCGGCTCACTAAGTCCATTTTGTTACTAAGCCGGGCAGCTTGAACACTGGCAGAAGTATATTCAAGGTATTAGAGGTATCTTAAAGATAGGTTTAGACGAGCTTAGACTTACTTCGACTAGCTGTTTGAGACAATGTTCTTTTTGCTCCAATTATCCTATTTCCCCGAACAGGGCAGGCAGAAAGACTGATAGATATACGGACATGTTCTGTACTTGAGTCCTCTTCAAAGGCGGGTGGATTCTGTTGCGGCTCATTGTCTTGGCGATTCTCGAACTCACCCCGGCCCCGTCCTCAGTTGCTACTTCGATTGGGCTTCCTGCATAAATATCGCTGACTGTGCTCCCCTCTAAGGTCCCATCGGTGAATCGTTCTCTAACTTGGCTCTGGGGTAAATTGTTATAGGTCAAGGCCAATTTTTCAGCATTTGTATTAGCCTTATCCTTGATGTGGTCGGTGGAGACGTCGTGAATGCATTTACTGGGCAGCCGGGTGGTTTCTCCATCTCCAGCTATGACCTGTTTGATGTCGTTTTCATTCTCATTTCTAATGTCGCCCTGTTCAGTCTGATCATGGGCTTCATTTGCGATATTTGAACAACTCTATACCTAAGAAATAATTTTGACAGTAGACTTCCCGTCCAACTCGGTGTTGGAAACTTACCTTCCTCACTGCAGCATCATTTAGTAGCTGCCTGAGAGGTTCTTCGCGTTCAAATAAGAAAGTACAGGCGGTGAATAACAGAAGGCACTGGATTCGCCTTAGCATTGTCATTTAGACGCTGTGGAGTTCATCCCAAAGCCAGTTCCCCTCACTTGAGTGTCTTCCGGGGTTGGTGCCTAGCAGCAAATCGCTGGAGTATCCAAGCCCAATGTTTCTCAAGCATTTGATCCGTCCGGGCCTCGTCAGTCCAACATCAATTCGAAATACGGCATCTTCATCTCAAGAACATTTCCGTCTCGGCCCGGAAACGCTAAGACAGTATACGCGCGCTCTTTCCAAATCCGTCCTACCTTCAATTTTATAAATCAAATCACGCAAGCTTGTCGCATGTGTATGCACTTCGTTGGTAGGCTGCCCGTTGGGATTCTGGACCAGCAAAGGCGCAAGACAATCATCCTGTGCACAGGCATCACTCCCAGCTATCTTCAATTGAAAGAGCGACAAGCATGCACACGCGTGGCGGATATGTGATGGGTAGGTATGACATCGTACGAGTAAGCCAATTGGTGTAAGGCTGCAGAATGGCTGTAGTATTTCTTTATTGTTCTAAGCAGGATAATTAGCTGTCATTGATTATTCTTCACCATTTCAGCTGTTTGGCGCAGAGCCAGGGTGCAAGGCTGAGTCGATAATCACGTGTCCTTGACGTTGGTGCTAGAGGAAGTTGAGATGGCAACCCTCTTGGACTGGACCCAACCGATCATATTCTACATGACAATTGAGTGCGCTTCTTTTTGAACCTCCTACTCATCATCTCTCCGATTAACTATCTGAAGCATGCCCACACCAATGCCTATTGTGCAACTTGCGCCACTATCCAACGTGGAAATGACGAAGTGGTGGCCTCTGGTTTTGGGGGCTGTGCCTCGCGGCCAATGAGCATTTCTGAAGCTAGCGGGGCACCTCCGCCCTCGGCCTTACTGACACGACATGTCGTGTGTCGAGCTATGAGTGTATTCTCAACTTTTCTACAACTATTTAGATGTATTTTAATCCTTCGTGAGCCTTGACAGCAACAGATGAAAGTCTACACGGAACGCTTCCTACCTCAATAGAGGTATGGCCTTGGTTTTATCGAATGCGGCAAGGCTGAAGCCTGAGCTCCGCCTTGCTAATGCAATTTCACAATTCGAAGCAGCTCTTTCTTATGACCAAAAGGTTGCTTTCCAGAAACAAAGGAAAAATGCGCTTTCATCTCCTCCAGACCCCAGTGATGTCATGCGTTTCACTGCCGATATCGACCGTCGCAAGTCAGATAAGACCGGAAGATGTCTTGGACCACGCTTTACAAATTTCATGCAAGGCGTGCAACAATTTGCGGCGCTCGGAGATGTCATTGTTGGTGGGTCTCAAAATATCATCGCATGTGGTGTCTGGTCGCTTGTACGCATGTCCATACTTGTATGTATATTTGCTGAGAACACCCCAGACTTGGCTAACATGACTATGGATTAGGTAGTTATTAATTTCACATCATACCTCGAAAGGATCTCTCTAGTATTCATGGAAATTGGCCGAACAATTCCCCGTCATCAAAATATGGCGCTACTTTACCCTCGGTCGAAAGATCTGCAAGCACATATAAACGAATACTTTATTGTAATCGTTGGATTTTGTTATAAATTCCTGGCCTTCACACAAAAGTCTGCCATACGGCAATTTACGTCCACCCTGAGCGATGCAGCGATCAAAGCAACACAAACAGAACTGGCGCTATGGTCACGTGAGATCGAGGATGAAGTGCGCCTACTGATTGCAAAGAGAATCGAAAAAGAAGCGGAGGAAAATTTGCGACACCGATCTTTGTCAAGAGCGTTCTCTAAATCTATCTCACGTCAGCAGGAGTTTGCGGCCAAACTTCGAATTCTTGAGAATTGCTCATCACATGATTATGAGACAAGTTGGAAGCAAATAAGGAAAATTGGAAATACGACTCGATTCACTCGACATCCTGATTATATAAAATGGAGAGCACTGACCGAATCCAGTACCCTTCTGTACCTTGGTATACTGGGCAGTGGAAAGTCGGTAATGATGGCTAATATGGTTGACGATCTCAATCTCTTTGCTGAGAAAGAAGACGCATCTGTATCGCATTTCTTCATCCGAGACGATGTTCCAGAAAGCCTCAAGGCTCGAACAGTCATCGGCTCCGTGGTTCGGCAGTTGCTTTACTCAAGGTCTGGTCTTGCAAATACCGCCGAATCTACGAAGAGTGTGCTACATGTCGGCGACATGACATCGCTCTGCCGTCAAACTATACCGCGCAAACACAAGATCTACCTTGTCTTGGACGGCTTGGATATGTGTGAACCATCTGATAGAGAAGAAATCATTGCTTTCTTGCGGCGGCTCCAGGGCGACCGTTTGTTGCTTGTGTGTGCTTCCTATCGCCAAGAGCCGAATGTATCAATTGATACAAGGTTGCAGAAATTTCAATCAAGCACTGCCGTGTCGACACCCAACAATTCTGTGGACATTGAGGCATACATCGATATTGAACTAGAACACCGCCTAGCGACTCGCTCTCTAATACTCGGCGACAAATCTCTATTTCAGGAAATTAGAAATGTTTTACTTACGGGTTCGAAAGGGATGTTCTTGTGGGTCACTCTGCAGATAGAGACAGTATGCACTATGCAAACAGACGAGGAAATTCGCGAAGCGTTAGCAGATCTCCCCGATGACTTGGGTGAAATCTACTCTCGACTGCTTCGAAGACAAAGGAAGTCGACAAAGTATCAGAAACGCATTCTAGAAGCAATAACGGTAGCACAGCGTCCACTTACCACTTTTGAGATGAGAGAGGCTCTGAGTGTCACTCCCGGAGACACCACCTGGACAGCTTCGAAGCTTATCAACGATGTGTACTCCACCCTTGCCACTTGTGGATGCCTTATAGTCGTTGACGAAGAAGACCTCACTGTCCGATTCGCACACCCTACTGTGAAACAATTCTTCCTCGAGCGTTTCACCGACTCCGAGGGCAATGGAATAACGATCGGTCAATGCCATGATAGAATGGTGGAGACCATAACGACATACCTGAGCTACGGCATATTCACAACCACACTATCGACTTTCCGCGTTCCACAAATCGAAGTTGGGTCTGCACCACTCAAAATCGTCAATGCCACTATGGCCTCCACTTCAAGTGCGCAAGGCCTCGCACTCAAGTTTTTGAAGCACAGGAAAAAATTCAGCATTAGTATCGGCAGGACGGTTACCGAGAGACTGAAAGTGGAAAAACAAGATACAGCAACCGAGCACCATTTTCAGCAGTACGCCAGTTCATACTGTTTGCGGCACGTCAAGGAGACCCGAGAGTTGAATCCATATGTCATAAAACAGCTTATATTTCTGCTCGGGGAAGGAGGTTACTTGAATTCAAGAGGCTTGACTTACCGTGAGGCATGGAGGACAGCGCTTGATGACCACAATGTTGCGTTGCTAAAGATATTATTGAAGGCGGCAAAATGGACAACGGCTGATATAATACTGGCATTGTCACGTGCGGTATGCAGTGGCGATGAGGACGTAATGGAAGCACTCACCGTGGAGGGAGGGATCAAACCAGCACGCTACATTGATGATAACTGTGCTGGGCTGGGTCCTTGTTATGTGGCATACTACGGAAGCTCGCTAGACATGAAAACATTTGTTCAGCGGGTGAGCGTAACGCCACTACATATTTGCAAGTCTGGAAGGACCCTAGTTGCCTGTGCCATATGGGGCAACAACCTAGGGACACTCAGCGCCCTCCTCGGACCGCAGCCTTACCGATGGGACCTAAGTACTGGAGTGGCCCGTATGACACCTATCTGGGAGGCGGTGGAAAGCGAAAACCAAGAGGCTTTGGCAATGCTGTTAGATACAGGGCTACTCAAAGTCCCAAACCAGCAGGAAAAAGAAGAACTCATAGACTTTGCATTAGACAATGGCGATGATGTGATGGCAAAACTGCTAGAAAAAGTTAGTATTAGGCTTCCCTCGATAGACACAAGGGATTATTCTCTCCCCGATGACCCAGACGACTAAAGGCAACAATTGGGTTCAACAACTCGAATCAAACGACTCAAATCAGTATTCCAGATTGCTCATTCAAGCCAAGGATTCGAATTCGAATCAAGCACCGTGTTGAAGCGTGCCAAACCACTATCCCAAAAAAGAACAAAAGAAATAAAAAACATAAACCATCTCTCGTCGCCAGCCCCCGCTCCTCACAAGCTGACGACGGCCCCGCCACCAGTCCTTAGGCTGGCCGGGTCTATTACGCCTTCGCCGTAGCAACTTGTTTATGATACTTGCTCGCAACAAACGGCATCTTGGCCACAACCGCGTCCCTCCTCTTCCCCCTAACCACCACCCCAAGCTCGGTCCCCGCTTTATGCAACCCGTCCTTGACATAGCCCATGGCAATATTCTTCCCGAGCGTGGGCGACGGACACCCCGAGGTAATATTGCCAACGGTCTCGCCAGCAGCATCGACAATGACGGCGCCCTCGCGGGCAGGCGAGCCTTGGACGATTAATCCGATGCGCCGCCGCGTGACGCCGCCGCCCTCGGATTTCTTCTTGAGTTGTTGAAGGATGACGGACGATCCGTGGAAGCCGCCAGACGCGCGGCGCTCCTTGCCGATGACCCACGACAGGGCGGCCTCGACGGGCGTGGTAGAATCGTCCAGGTCGTGGCCGTACAGGCACATTCCCGCCTCGAGACGCAGCGTGTCGCGCGCGCCGAGGCCGGCGAAGCGGAGATGGGCGCCGGCGGTGTCGAGTAGGAACTGTGTGACGGCTTCGGTGGCGTACGGCGGGATGCTGATTTCGAAGCCGTCTTCGCCTGTGTAGCCGGCGCGGCTGACCAGCACCTGTGCGTCTGTTTGGCGGATGGTGGCGGGGAGGGAGTGGCCGAAGTAGAGGGTGTCGAGGGCTTTGGCGGAGGCTGGGTCGAGGATGCCGGCGAGGAGAGAGGCGGACAGCGGGCCTTGGAGCGCGATGAGGCCCTGGCTGTCGAGGATCTGCCAGTCGACGGGGAGGTCTGGGTTCTCTGCCGCCCAGGTTGCGAGCTGGGTGGTGAGGTATGCGGTGTCCTTCTCGCGGCAGCCGGCGTTGGTCACGACGTAGAAGCGGTCGGGGAGCCGTGTGATTACCGTGTCGTCGACGATGCCGCCCGTGTCCGGGTGGAGGAGGGTGGAGAGGGTGGATTGGTGGGGGGCGAGGGATGAGAGGGCGGAGGGCGTGATGCGCTCGAGGAAGGGCTGGGCGCCGGGGCCGGTAAAGTGGTGCTGGACCCTGGGCGTGTGAGTTCGCCTCCTGTGAGGCACGGCGGTTGTATAGAGGACGTACATGTGGCCGACATCGAACAAACTCGCCTTCTCGCGCGTCCACTTGTGCGACTCGACGATGCTCTGGTCGCTATACTGCACGGGCATCAAGTACCCCCCAAACGGCACAAACCTGGCCCCATGCCTGCTGTGCAGCCCATGCAGCCCCGTCTTCCCCAATTGCTCTTTCCCCGCCTCGGACGACGCATATCGGAGCTGTGTGTGCGGCGGCTGGCTGTGGTGTTGCAGCCGGCGGGGTTGTGGAGCTCGACCTGACAACGCCGGGGCAGAATAATGTGCCCTTGCTGCCTCGCCCGCCCGCAGCAGTCGCGGGCCCGAGCAATTGGCTGTGGGCCGCAGGACTGCAATCGCTCTTCTTGTCGCCATGGCGTGCGGTTGAGAAAGAGCACGCTTCTTCTCGCCGGGTACCCACGGCGCGCGGGCCCTTTATACGGGGGCGCGGCTTGGCGGCGGGCACTCCCCGACGGAGCTCTCGCCAGGACTCACTACACCAAAGCGGCCATATCTTGCACCGCCCGCCGCCGCCGTCCAACACCATGTCCAAGGGCACCAAATATCTGCTGGTCTCGCTGCCGGCCTCGATCGCGCCCTCGGCCCATGCCGACGAGGCGCTGGCCACGCTGCGCAGCACCGTGACGCCGGACGCGGGCACGACGCTCCCGTTTGCGATTCCCGGCTTCAAGATTGGCACGCTGGATGCGCTGGTGCAGCAGGCGGATGACCTGGCCAAGCTGAATGCGGCGTGCGAGGGCGTGGTGAACAAGGTGGGCGACAGCCTGAAGACGATCCTCGACGACGAGGACAGGGTGCAGCAGCAGAAGACGATCAACGATAGTAGGTGGGCCATTCTGGCAGGGGCGGGCGGACGGGGCTGATGAGCACAGAGCCCGTGGACCAGTACCTGCGCACATTCCAGTGGAACAAAGTCAAGTACCGCGCCGACAAGCCCATCGCCGACCTCATCTCGTCGTTGCAAAAGGTGCGCACGCCAGGCTTGCCTGTCTGCTCCCGCCATGTGCGCTGATCCAAGCAGGAAATCCAAGGCATCGACAACGACATCAAGTCCAAATTCTCCCAATACAACCAAACAAAATCCGCGCTCCAGGCCGCCACCCGCAAGCAAACCGGCTCCCTGGCCACCAAATCCCTCACCACCATCGTCCCCGCTTCCGCCCTCCCACACTCGGAGTACCTCGACACCCACCTCGTCGCCGTGCCATCCCTCGCCCTAAAAGACTTCTACGCATCCTACGAGCGCCTCGCGCCCATGGTTGTCCCGCGCTCCGCTACCGTCATCGCCGCCGACGACGAGTTCACCCTGTTCGCCGTCACCACCTTCAAGAAACATGCCGCCGAGTTCGTGCACAAGTGCCGCGAGAAGCGCTGGACGCCCCGCGACTACGCGTACAAGGAGGGCGGCCGCGAGGAGGAACAGCGCGAGGCCGAGCAATTGGCCAGGGACGAGAAAAAGCTTTGGGGCGAGGCCCTGAGGCTGGGACGCATGGGGTACAGCGAGGCCGCCATGGTTTGGATACATGTGCTTGCCCTGCGCGTCTTTGTCGAGACGGTGCTGCGGTATGGATTGCCGCTGGATTTTGTGTGCGCGCTTGTGCAGGTACGTCCGTTTCCTCGACCAATCTTTCTTCCCATATCTATATCCAGCTTGGCTGAGCATGACAGACAACACCCAAAGCAGCCAAAAAGGCCAAGGCGAACTTGGATGCCAAATTCGAGTATCTGGGCGGCAACGCCTTTGGCCGCGATGCAAGAGGCAGACGGGTCAAAGACGACCAGGCCACGGTTGCGGACGTCCAGACTGCAGGTGGGCATTTAGACGGCGAGTATAACGCCTTTGTGTATTATGAGTTTGAAATTGTCTAAGGAAAATGGAAGTGAAGGTACGGGGGTGGTTTGTACCACGTTGAATCTCGGAAATCGAAGCATTTGAGATTTTTGCGAGGCTTCTTGAGTGAGTGTGTTTGTGCGTGCAAGGAGGGCCATGGGACGAGCTGTGTTTGCCAAACCAAATCTACCCACGTAGCGGTAGTAAAGGGTAGTACAAAAAAACTTCAAACTCGGGAAGCTAAGAAAGCAACTTCCGCATAGCTCCCTCGCCGCCAGCCAAAGCCCTATCCATCCCCCCGCTACAACGTCACTACCGGCCACGCCTCGGCAGACTGCCAAGGGAAGGCATGCAGGGTTCCTAATATTGCAGACAACCAGCCACCAACAAAAGAAGAAGCAGTGTCAAGCTTTCGTGAAGCGGGTGTGGGGGGAAAAAAAATAAGAAAGAGGCGTAATTCATCAGCTCCATTGCTCTCCCCAAGCTCGATACGTGCTACTAACACCCATCCGTCACCAGCCGCTCTCATTTGAGAGCAGGCAAAATAAGAGACAGCTCCCCCCCCCACCCCCCCGTCTCAAGTTCGGAGTACCACTCTGCGCCCAACCGCCCAGAACGATCCTGTACCACGTTGATCCACGCTGCGCGCGCGACCGGTCGACGTATTTTGCAAGCTCTTTTGGTGCCGTTGAGCTCCAAAGCACGGGGGATACCCATGCAGCGAACCGTCGCAAGACTCGCTCTCTGTGCTGCGGCAAAATGTCAGCAATCGCTGTTCAGCGCGCTTTTGCCAAGTTCCCCAGGGGGGGGGGGGGAATTTGGTTGGGGCATCGATGCAAGAACAGTAGCTTACCTTCCGTTTCGAACCCGGAAAAGCATCTAGAAATACTCCCGGCCGTTCGTCCGCTGACAGGCACCTCTCTTGCAGCCTTCGCACAAGCTGCTCTCATGAGGCGGGCCGCTGTTTGGCACGTAGTATTGCCGCTCTACTGGGATGCCGGCCCACTTCTTCAGCCGATATGCGACTCGGTCGACGTAGGATTGCTCGTCCAGCATCATGGTGCCGAGCTGGTTGCACGACTTGCAGCGCTGGTTGAACACCACGGCGTTGTACCCATTTCCTGGATATCCCCGTATCAATATGGCGATTTTCTTGCTGCCCCAGCCATCCTTGGGACAGGCGTTGTTGCTGCACGCGAACCTGCCCATGACGTGGGTGGTGTATCTGTTGTTGGAGTTTCCGTCGCTGTCGTTTCCGTGGAACCGTGTTGAGGTGGAGACTGCATTCGCAATGTCCTCGTGGAGCCATGGAAACATAAAGGATGTGCTCGTTTCCCCCCTGGGGTTGAAAGATTTCTTTCTTGCCATTTTTCCAATGGCGCTGGGGTCGTGCCTTGAATTGGTTTAGTGGAACGAACGGGATGCAATCAGGGTCAACACTGAGGGTGTACAGAGCACGTACCGTCTTGAGAAGCCTTTGTTGGTTGTTACAAGTGGTGGGTTGGACAGTTGAAGTTGAGAGGGAGTGTGTGTACTAGAAACTGTATGTTTATTAGGAGTGGGGTGTAGCAAACAAACTGCAACTCTAGCCAAGCCGTTTAGCCGAGACATGCTCGCGGTGAAGAGAAAGAAGCAATCATATAATCTACTTGCGAAGCCCAAGCTGGGGGAAACAGATCCTACTAGCAGACACAACGCACGGCGAAAGCTGCAAGTAGTTGTACATCCAGCGGCTCTGCCTTTGGCTGCATCTCAAGTTTGACTGTGCTTTCACTCGCAAATTCGTGTACCCGCAAGCCCGTGGTCAAACCTTCGCCTTACCCATCAAGCTTAGCGTTTCCTCCCTCCGCCCGGCAGAATCTACGGCTACGCTACACAAACGTGCGGTGCACATCTCCTAGCTTATCCAAGGTTGCCAGATAGCGATGAACTCAGCAGCAATCCCAGTGGGGAAAACCGCAAGCTGCGGGCTCTCAACTATCGCCTTAGACAAAGGAATACGTAGTACCAATAGTACATTGCTACAGGCGGCGTGCTGAGGCTCGAAAAAGGTCGTGGGCTAGCTACAGCTGCTGATAGAGCTGTTGTTGAGCCTGCTGAGGCTGGGCCATCTCAGTCTCGCCGCCTTCCCATACTATTTTTTGAAGCCTCCTATTTCACCATGCTTCCGACCAAACCCTCCTTTAGCATAGGCAGCATCGGGGTTCTGACTGTCTGTCATAGGCAAGCCGTAGAGGAGATGGAAAGCAGCGTTAACACCGTGGTGGTGTTCTTTGATTCTCCGTGATACCGAGGCGCAAATGCGTCGGCGGAGAGTACTGTGCGAAAAGAGGTGCGGTTGAGGAGTTGCATAGTGGTTGGGGATTGCGAAGTGCTCTGGTAGGATATGGACTTGTTGTCTACCAGGCCTGGGGCGCCGGAGGAGCAGTCAGGGGGTGTGGAGGTGGACGAGGAATCCATTGTGTCTATTGATTTGGGGCGAATTGCAACGTGAATTGGTGCTTCGGTTTGTGCCGAGGATAGTGAGCAAGAAGGATTGTGAACACGGATGCGTCGGTTTGGTGATATCATTTTGTGGATCTGCTGTTTCTTCGAAGATGTTTGAAGGTAGGTTTTAGGAACGGAGTATCAAATTAGTCCCATGTATCGCGAGCGAGGTCTCAATGAATCTCAATCTCGCTATATATGCTTCTGGTCACGATTCGGGTGACCTAGTCTACGTGAGTTACCTTCGGAGGTGTAGCAAAGTTGCCGAAGCACGTCTTTTACAAATGTGGAAAGCCGACCAAGTAGTGTCCATTCGGCGATTGCGGTGAGGGCCGATGACGCTTCCAAACTGAGGGTCAGCGTCTCGGCTGAACGGTTCTCGGTGTACGTAACGCCGACCGAGAGTTCAAGCGAGTGATAACCTCATGATTGCCGCTGGATTCGAGAATATAGCCCGTTTTCTATGCTATACAACGCCCACAATTAAAGTCTATGCTCGTTAATTCTAGAATGGGAGTCGAAAAAGCCCTTGACCCCAATAACAAGGAAACTATGCAGCCACCAGTCATGACGAACCTACATCCGTCATTCTGGCGCAAATGTATGATCGTCCTTGCAACCAGCTAGAGTACACTCTCCGCTTGCTTTAGCAGCACTGTGTTCTTCGGTGTCGTGGAGGAAGTTTCTGGCGAATTCGATGCTTCCCAAAACACCATCAACCTAGCAAACGCCGGAGTTCTCCTGACTTTGGACATGTCGGCCCTAGTTTGGGGCCCTGTGGAGATTGTATGTTTCGCTAGTTATTCTTGGAAGGAACTCTGCTTAATAATCCATGGTATCGTAGATCTTTAGGCGGCGTATCGCATACAATGGGTGGATTTGTGTCTTGATAGCACTCACCATTGTAGCCGGTGTGGTTCCAAATGTTAAAGGATTTATTGTTGTACGGATCTTATCTGGGTTCCAAGGCACTTACTTTCACGTTGCAGCTCAAACTATCTTCGCTGAGAATTTCCCGCCCGTAAGTCGCCACGTGAATGTACCACAAGGGCTGATAATAACTCCGATGTCTCCGTATAGACACAACGCGGTACCGCGACCGGGTTTTTTTAGCTGGTGTCGTTCTTGGATCCCCTTTAGGTATTATACCAGTCCCTAACCTGATAATCACGTGTTGACTCAATGTACGACCTCTTGTGGCGGCGGTCATTGTGACTTATCAGAGCTGGCGAGTAATCCTTTGGCTCCAGACAGGGATGCTTCTGTTGGGCCTGGCGTTCTCGGTGCTGTTTATCGAGTTTAGCCCTACAAGCAAAGACGTAAAGAAGGATCGACCTTCCGTACGAGAGCACCTTGCTCGTTGCCACCCTCTGAGAGTGTTTGAAATGATGCGTTATCCTAATATACTTGCGACTGTACGTATAAATGGCCATCGATGAAGCTCGCTAACCGCTCGAAATTTAGAGCATCGCATGTAGCTTACTAGCTTGGTCACAATTTACACTTTTGGCCATACCTCGCCACGTTATCAGCAGTCGATTTCAGCTCAATACCCCCATTATCGTTGGTCTTTTCTACTTAGTACCAGCTTGTGGCTTCTTGATGGGCTCTATCGCTGGGGGGCGCTTGTCAGACAGAACAGTGAAGAACTGGATCCAACGGAGGAGCAGTGTTCGGCTCCTGGAGGACAGACTTCGGAGTGGCATCGTATCTTTCTTCATTCTGATTCCGATAGCTTATTTGATCTTTGGTTGGGGAATGGAGTGCAAATCTTGTTCACGTCCACGACTTGCTGTAACGATCATCACAGCATTCATTGTAGCCGCTAGAATCTTCGATGCAATGGCGGGTCTTAATACGTATTGCGCAGAGGTTATGCCTAGTAGAAGGAGGGATGAGATTGACAGCAAGTATATCATCCAATATTCGTTCTCTGCGGCCGCAAGTGGCGTACCAGTAATGTTAATTGATGTGCTCGGGCTGGGTCCGGCCTGTACAATCAGTAGGTGACCTAACAAGCGTTCAGAGCTTCTGGCATTGCTGGCGTATCCAAAGATGCCGCGCTCGTACTCATTGGTGCAATACTGACGAATATAACGGCTAGGTACGGCTCACGAATGCAGCGCAGGGTAGAATGCAAGGATCCGATAGAGGAGATAATTCGGGCGAGGCATAAAATTGTCCAGACGCAAGAGGCTAGCCACGCTTAATAGCTGAGCCAAGACAATATCACTCCCATGAGAGTTGCTTAGATGTTTGCGTTTAGATGTGATTGAACAGTCGTAAGACTCCGAGAGTCATTCGAGGGAAGTTGAGATCGTCCAGTTTCAACATTCGCGTCCGGCCAGTAGAATGACGGAAAATCATCATTGCTAAAAGGTGTTTCCAGTGTGTCAAGATCCAAATGGGGAAAAGACAGAAGGCCCTGTAGCGAGGGCTCAGAGAGGTTGAACCTTGTAGTATCCATTTCTGTATCCATTCTTGATCCTGAAAGCTCAGTAGAGTTTACTGCATATGAAGCTGCCGATGACCTGATGAATGTCTGATCACGCTCCCCTTGGCCTTGGGCAAACTTCTAGGCCACTGAGCCTGCGAGAGGCTGGATATTGCCAATATAATACACGTTGAGAACAGGTACTGGGTAAGGGTATAGTCGAAAGTTGGAAATAAACCATTGATTCAGGCGTCAATGGGGAGACGGCAAGACCTTTTAGCGCAGAGAACGCAGGCTTCTGCAAGCGCAAGTGTAGGCTCATTGGGCTGGATCGGATCATTGTCCAGTCTCTCGGCTGAGTGGGCCTGACGCAGACGAAAAACGTGGAGAAGAACTGGTCTCGTGGCTAATATTAAGCACTGCTCTGGTCAGTCGATCGTAATGAGCGTTTGTTCGAAGACTGACCTGGTTGTAGTAGAGGTGCAACATCATGTCTGCTATGTCTGCATCATTTGAGCCCTGCTCGATCTCGGTACGAAGACTATCAGGCAGGCTTTTCGCCCAACTATCTAACTTTTTGAGCGTCTGCTGTACTCCACATGAGAAGGAGTCTTTTTGCATATTACGCCCATATACTGAAGATGTAACCTCTGCAGAAAGACGAGCTATACGAAGATCTGCGATAGCATCATCAACAGGATGAAAATCATCCGCAAACCTTTTCGGCAATCCTTGCGAAGAAGGGAGAGATACCTCGATATCTTCATCCCGTATGGACACGGGTTGACCGAGCATTGTTGCCCACCATCTATCCAGTATGTAAACAGCCCACCAGTCTCACCCTATGTTCTACATGCGCACGGTCGAGAAGTCGAGTGAGCGGGACATTGTGATGAAGTCCCATTAATATGGCGAAGCGCACGGCACAGCCTACCAGGCAGTATGCAGCATGGCGTCTGTTCATGGCGATGGAGTACAGGGACTCAAGGCTGTCAGTGTTTTGACCAGAACCATCTCAAGGAAAATTCTTACAAACACCGCCATGACCTCAACACATTCAATCCTCGCCCCTTCACTCAGCACACGGAGAATATTGGTTGCATTGTTGTAGTAGTCGATACCAGGAAACTTGGCACCAGGAAATGAAGCTCTTGCCGAGTATGCCTCGCCCAACGCAAACATTGCGAAAAGCTTACAAGTTGAAATAGCATCGCACTGGGCTAGATTCTGAATTGCAGTATTGCCAAAATAGCGCTCTTCTGCACAAGGTGGTGACGTCGGCAGATTGTATTTAGAGCGACTTTTATCAGCATACGAGCCCTTGCCGGAACGGGCCCAGGAAAGTTGACAAGAGTAAAGGAGGCGGAGACAGGATTGGGTGTGTACTGGGTGCGCGAGAAGTGGCTCTGTGTCTTGCCTGACAAGGCCTGACGGAATCTGGTTGCAAAAGCCGCATCTGTAGCTTCTCCCACCAAGACTGGAATCTCCGGGGTTAAAGATATGAACCAGGGGCGATCTTCGAGAAGCGGGTTCCTTGCGGTCTCTCCAACAACGGTTGATCGGATCGAATGCTCACTGGCGGTCTGGGGTGCGGTCGTCCTCCTTGACTCTGCAACATTGTGCACCTGGACACTGGCAACAGAAACCGGAAGGGGATCCCGAGCTGGTTCTGCCGGTATGGGGTTATTCCTTGCACTGTTGGGAACTTGCTCGTAGACTTCTGAGTTACTTGACTTGGCGACAATAGTATGACCACGTTTTAGATGAGCGATCTCCGCAAGCAACTCATTCACATAGCTTCCTTTGTATCAGCCATATATTGTGGTGTAGTAGAACCGCACGTGATTGGGGTGCATTAGGTTAGCATGGCGGCTCTGCAGGCGGCTATAAGTAGGATCGGATAGAGGAGAGAGACTGACACCAACTCGTCATGTAGCTACTCTACGCAAATACTCAACTCATCTCACCGACTGCGGGTCGCCACCTGCCCCCTACTTCTACGTGCATCCTACGATGCCACAATATACTACAGAGAACGCAAAGGCTTCAGAGAGCCTACCTTTCTTTCACTTTCACTTGTCGAACCCGATTAGGATAGGAACACTCGACTCCACTCCTGTCTCGGCGACAATTCGAGCAGGGCTGGCCGCCCGAACACTTGACCTTACGGGCGTGACAATTCCGGCACGCAACTGTTGTAGCCCTCGGTTTTATGACAGAGGCGCCAATGACGCGGTCCGGCTGAGTTGATGCGTCGTATCGCAGGACCAAGATGTTTACATAAGCTCGGTGATCAACTAGGACACCGACGATATCTCATCACCACAACGTCAGAAGACTCATTTTAGGGTGCCTAAACGTAATCACCTAATGCATCAATCATTTTCATGGCTTTTCGCTCGGCCAAAGTGTCGAATCGTTAGGGTTATGGCTGATTCGGTCGTTTAACGTGACGCCGAAAGTCCAGCACGGACTCCATCTCCGAAGTAATGTCTTTTAGAATCTGCCCACCACAATCAGCGATGGCTTCGGGCCACCAGATATCAACGTGTATGGGGGCTTTGGTACTTCGCTCGGAGGATTGCCAGTCTAATAAGACTTTCTCTAATTTCAATACTGGTATTTAGCAGCTTTCAAGAGGCGCCACCAGGCTCGGGGCCGGAATTATATCAGTCATTCGACGTTGTTTGAATATGGGCGAAAGCAGTGCTTTGGACGTTGTTCACGAGTCTCAACGAACTGTCGACCAGTGGGACCTCGTCGCTGATACGGCTGCATAGGCCGAACCTCCCACAGACGGCGGCTGGGATGCATGGTTGGTTCTTACATCTAGCTTCATCCTTGTAGCAATAGTGTGGGGTGAGTACAGATCCCTCGACTTAAAGGATATACTAATCTTTCCGACAGGTTTTCCTTACAGCTTTGGTGTCTTCCAAGAATACTATCTCCGTCAGGAGAAGTTCTCTGGCTCCGAATCTGGTGTTGCTGCTATAGGTACAACCGCAACGGTCCGTAGAATGGATCTGTGCTACCTTGAGATTCATAGGCTAACTTTCATGTTCAGGGGATCATGTACCTCACAGCCCCATTTCTATACGTCATCGTCCACCGCTATCGTACACAACGCAAGATTATCAGTCTTGGTGGTTTCTTCACCATGTTAGCAAGTCTAATTGGAGCATCATTTGCGAACACGGTCTCGCAATTACTCATAACCCAAGGTGTGTTCTATGCCCTTGGAGGCGTAATGCTATACTTCCCGGTCATCAACTATGTTGATGAGTGGTTCATCAAACGGCGAGGACTCGCATACGGTACGTTCATTGTTGGTGACGGTGCTGGTAGGGTGGTTATTCCACTCGCAACGGAGTGGATACCCAACCGTTGAAGTTTCCAGACTGCGCTGCAGACCTGGACAATCGTCTGTCTCCTCTTGGTGACGCCAGTATTGGTCTTCTTGAATGACTATCTGGTTAATCGAAATGTCGGACACATTTCTCGAACAGTTGATCTGAGATTCCTGAAAACTAGGGCATTCTGGATCCTCCAGTTTGGCAACATGCTACAAAGTCTTGGTTACTTATGCCCAGCTATTACCTTCCCTGTAAGCCGCTCGTCATTCTGCACTGAAGGCTGGTTACTGACACATCATTTATAGCTTTTGCAGTGGCCTGTGGCTGGTCTCCACTCACAGGCACAGTTGCAGTATCTCCATGTAATGCTGCAATCGTGCCTAGTATAATGACGATAGGCTGGCTCTGCGATCGTCACCACGTCACTGTCACGCTGCTCATCTGTACCACTGGTACTGTACTTGCAGTATTTGTCTTCTGGGGCTTTTCAGTCTATCAACCAACAATGTACATTTTCGCCATCGCGTATGGTTTCTTCGCTGGCGGCTTTCCTGCGATTTGGGTAGACTGTAGCCATCCGGTGGGTCGTATCTATCCAGTAGAGACGGGCATGATAATAGCTCTTTTCACAGCCGGGAAAGGCGTAAGCTCCGTCATATCTAGTCCTTTAGGTGGGCTTTTAGCGAGTTCCGACGCTCGGAAGGACCATGTTGGGTATGCGTACGGAAGCGGATTTGGGTATCCGATAGTGTTCTCCGGCGTCACAGCATCCTTCGGAAGCCTGGGGTGGATCGGGAAGAAATTCGGCTGGGTTTTGTGAACAGCACTTACTCCTCGTAGTCGGTGTGCAGTACTGATCTTGTGAGAGGTGCGAGAGGAGCAGTTGTCATGGGGCGATATTGTTTTCGAAGCGGAACTCACGGATCTCAACAGTCTCCATGATTGTATGCTATCAATAGAACAGGAACGTCATATACGCCCACATTGTTGCAGATTGCTGTTAACGCGTGATGGAACCGATCTATCCCATTACTTATAAGGTTCTTTGCAATTACTTCGGCATCGAAAAGTACAACCATGGTGAGAGGGGCGAGAGTCTGATTCATATAGTATCCCTCGCAAGATGTTCAGGCGATACCGGCTCTATTGGTTTGCGTGATTCCCGGTAGCCATGATGGCTAAAAACGGAAAGCGCATGTGTTGCGTGTGGATGGCCGAGAACCGGCTTACGAGTAATCAAGCAGGCCCGCAAGGTCACGACTAAGGGCTTCCCGACATTCCAGTAATAATGCCTGGCTTCGACGCCAGGTCGCACGCATAGGATGTTGCAATCAAATGTTTCGATCCTGGCGAGCTTCTCTATCAAGTAGAGGTGTGTCTGGTATTCAGGCACAGAGCCAGGTTTCTCTTAACGCTCCTCCGACATACAGCTGAGTAGTCTTATCCTCCAGTTCTGCTGCTCTGGTGCTACCCTAAATACTCTCATTATGTATGGCGGTAGATATTTCAGCGTGGGCATGGACGGCGAAAAGAGTTGTGAAATTGAGTATATGGCGCAGGTTTCGGTGACGATGTTGATGAGGATAATGGCGCTCTCCAATATGATATTACGGTACTATAGGCTCTCATCATCAAGTCGCCCGCGCCTCACAAGGCCGGCGTCGCGATGTGTCTCTATCGCGGTAAGTTTCGGAGCAGGCTCGCTTGGTCTCGGTGGGCGGAGTTTTATTCAAAGGACAGCAACAGGGAACGCTTCGTGATGCAGGACATAGTGCGCAGTGCCTTTTTAATCAGAGCTGGGTGGCGACGTGGCTATGCTGCTGTGCGCGGGCGCTGTTGAGATGGTCTTGCTGTTTAGTGATGCGATCTTCTGGTTAGACAAGCTGGTGTAGCCACCCCTGCCTGTTCACTCTGGAAAGCGTAAATTGACAAAGCACAACGCTTACCCCTACCAATCGCCACGTTCCCGTACATTCACAACATCGAGTTACCCTTACCAAACTATGCCTGTTCGACTACCCCGTAAGACATTCGAGAGGACATAGGCCGAAGCGTATCCTCTTTCGCGTAGAAGGGATAACCTCGAGACAGTGGCCCACCGAATTAGGCGCCTACCTTAGCCCGGGAGGTATTTAAAAGCGATACGGCACAGCAGCATGGTGCGTCACGCTTCAATCTAATCAATCACATCAATCACCCCGAGTCATAGGCTGCCTCGCACCCACATCACTGCTGGTACAATTTGCAGTGCTGGCTGAATTGTATCGCATCGGAACCGCCAGGCTTGGTCAGAACCCTGTATATCTATCTAGTGTGGTTATTATGCTAAGGCTTCGAGCGGTTCGAGTAAAGCACATAGCCTCAAGTGAGGGGTAGGAATGGGGCTAGCAGCTAGAGCTGGTGCTGGAGCCTAAGCAGGTGATAGAGCTGGATGTAAAGCGCCCGGAAACACCGTGACCAGTCGAGGCATAGCAAGGCGTTCAACGCCATCCGCACCATTACATTTGACGCCTTCCTACTAGATGGAAAGGTAATTGAGGACGCAAGGCGCCCATGCCCAGTGCCTTTCTTCCCTCAGCTTCCTCCGCATCGTCTCCCTAATTACTGCCCACCTACTCTTTATCATATACTGCCCTTGATTCGTTGCTCATCATCATGGGCACTACCGGCGTTCTCCCTGCCATTGCTGGGCTTCAGCGTCCCCAACCAGCCGAGACCTATAAATCTCACGAGCTGTGTATACCTTCCAATTCTCAACTTGTACTAAGATGGTCACTGATATCCACGTCTATTAGATATAATAGCCTTCCTCATCCTGAAGAGCAACCGGAAATCTCCAACGCCATGCTCAAAGCCCTAGGTGAGCTCTTCGTCTGCGACAGCGTCCAGGTTTGGGCCTTCACTTGTTCCACAGCCACTTCATCGCGCCCGAAGGCGCTGTGCTGCTCAGTATCGAGGCGCAGTTGTTGGAGACGTCGCCCGCCTGCTAGACCAAACCCACTTCCGTGGCGGGGCTAGCTAACAAGGCTATCCACGACCACGTTGTACGCTCGTAGTGGGACGAGACGCTTGCCCTGTATTAGCTCCTAGAGGATGAGGTAGACGATAAGGCACTTAGTACCAGAACTAACTTTTTTAGGAGTTCGCCAGCTTCCTACACTGCAACAGTAGACAAAAGGGAACACATCGGATTTGGGCCGCCCCGCATCACCACTGGTTGGTCTTTTTAGGTGGAAGATGATAGAATTATATTTTGCAGGGTGGCAATGTCTACGCGGAGAAGAAGAACACCTACTAGGCCTTTACGGATACAAAACCCCTTCCCACGGTTGAGGCTCTGAAGGAAGCTCTTTGTGGGGAAGAGCTGATTGCCTAGCCTGAGTCCGCTAAAGCAGAGAGTGTACAGATTGGGCCGTCACCACGGAAGACAAAGTGAGACTCCAACCTTGCATTATTTTCGCGTGGGGTTGTAGGCGCCTAACGCTGGAGGGGGATTGGCTGACTAAAATCCGATTCCCCCCCGCGCGGCCACGCGCTATCATGTTGCTCTTCATCAAAACGTCACCCCCGAAATGCAGTTGGATCTTTAGTTAATCCGCTTCTGCAATTGTCTCCTCTCTTTGCTTGACGCTCCTCACCTGTATTCTCAGCCAATGAAAGTCCACGTGTACATGGCCATAGCTACGTACACAAATTGAAAAAAATTCTGTACGAAGCAGTGACTGAAGCTGTAAAAGGTGCCCTATAGAACACACTTACTCGGCACTACCCCACTACCGACTGCCTACCCCTGCAACCACAGTACCAACGTGAAAGGTTTTCCGGCAGCCAATAACAGCTTGACTATGGTTGAACATATGGGATGACTCTGGAAGCTGCCCCACTCAGCTTATTTATTTTCTGCTACGGTTTTTGCAACAGCTTTTGGTACAAACTTACTTATTTGGTATTCCGCACCTTTATCAGAATACCTTCTCTTCTTTCAATTATCGAAGAATTAAAACACTATCCCATACCCTAGCCTTAAGAGGGCATCCCTACCATTATGGTACCCCAAATTACAACGTGGGAAGACTTGGCATTCCTCCACGAGGAATTTGAGGAAGAAACTGGCGAATTCCAACACACAACCTTCGCAGTTGTCGACGAAGAAGACGATACCGCCTACTTCGGCAAATCAAATCACCCCAAGCATGACCTTACTTCTGAGCAACTCACAGCTGCCCTCGCTCCTATCCCTGATGATAACCTCTTTCCAAAATGGACGACGCCTTCGGATATAAAATTTACTAAGGCCCCAGATATACTCCCACCCAACATCTATATCAAACGCCCGGCCCTTCTTTTATACGATGTATTCCAAGAACATAAGGTCCTCAACATAATCCCTAAAGGCTTACTCGAGGAGGCCAAGGTTATGGATATACTCTCCCAGCACTTACACCCTAACATCATCCATTATCACGGCAGCCGCGTCCGCCGTGGCCGTATTACCGGCATCGCCCTTGACTACCACCCCAATACACTAACTACCTTAAGAATAAGGTCGGGTTTGTAGATAAGGGACCTTTTATGCAGGCCCACGAGTCGGCTATTTACTACTTGCATTCTCTTGGCTGGGCTCACAACGACCTTAATCCAAGCAACGTCCTTGTCAACAAAGTAGGTATGCCAGTCCTGATTGACTTTGGGTCCGCGCGCGAGATCGACGCCAAACTAGGGACCAGCCGGGGGACTAAGGGGTGGATCGATGGAGAGATGAAGGATTATCACACGTCAGACCATCGCCATGACTTGTTCGCTCTGGAGAAGATATGCGCCTGGTTGGACACCCCGACATTTGACGATTAGGTAAGTCAAATGCAGTAACTTTCTACTGCTAACGAGATTGGCTGAGGTTGGAGGCTAGTGATGAGCTCAGGCTTAGACTGGGACCAATCTTGCTGGTCAGCTCCGTGACATTTGCCCCAAGGCTAGCTAGGTTCCCCAATCGGTTTGTAGTTTTATAATTTTTTTCAGTTCTTATGCTCAATTCGAATTCGAATCCCTGTTAGTGTGCTTTCTGGGATCTAGCACGCCTTTCTGTTTTTCGTTTCCAAGCGGTTTCGAGCTGAGAGTAGTCCTCCATTTTTCGCCTCAATTCTCATTTCTGCTGCTTCAGATAAGGAGGAAGAGATATCCCCTGGAGCGGCAGAAGGTGCTAGCCAGGGCGTTATAACTTGCCCACTCCAATCTTTTACATATACCCCTCAAATCGCATTAGCATATTGGCTGATATAAGAGAGCCGCATGCGGGGTATTCTGTATGATACATTAGATAGCCAAAAAATATTCAAAATCGAATCCAAGTCATGCATGTATCTTGTCTACAATATAACAGCGAAGTCACCCAGTGCTGTATAAGAGGGCAGGTAATAATTAGGCCGATATTAGCGGAACCTCCGCGGATTCATTGCTATCACTATCGCTGCTGTCGAAATAATCATATTTCTTTAGGACTGCTCCTTCGTTAGTATTGGAGGTTATCTGCTGGTCGATCGTGACCCCATTTTCTTCTCAACCGCTTCGTGTGCAGCGAGTTCATTCTTTTGTTCCATGAGTCTATCATCTATAATAGGTGTGAGACGATCCGTCTGCGACTGGGGTTGTGATATTTGCGGTTCTTCATCGGTACCTGAGAACAGAGATTGTTCATGAGTGCTCCATGAGGTATTTGTGTCACTATAAGCATTCAGAAAATCTATCAAGTATTTTATAGGCGGAGTGGCTTAAAATCTAAACCCTGCCCAGGCAGCAATGCAAGGAACAAGCAACATGCATCTGGCACAAGTGACGAAAGAGTAATCTTCAAGGCAGCTGTGCCAATAACTTCATGATTCGAAGGAGTGTCCCGGATTCCCAAAGCGGGGTATGGCCACGATGTCCACGAGGGATTAACTCTTATTCGGGCCTGGAAGTCCGTATTCTAAACTAGGTATGTCTTGATATCAACTGTAGTTGAAAGCGAGATTTGGTTATATTGTGGCATACTAGGATGCACGTAGAAGTGGGAGGCAAGTGCCGACCCGCAGTCGGTGAGATGAGTCGAATATTTTACGTAGAGTAGCTACATGGCGAGTTGGTATCTATGCCTATCTCCCCTATCCGAACCTACTCGGGCCCCCTGCAGAGCCGCAAAGCTGGCCTAACACTCCCCAATCACGTGCGGTTCTACTACACCACAATATATGTGGCAGTGCTCATGGCTCCAGAGCTGTTCATCCATAAGCTCTTGAAAAAGCTTTCTAATTGATAGCGAAAGCGGGGACACCAGCTCTTAGGACCCTCGATACATGTGGTATTCGTTGCTACAAGGCTAGAATAGCGGCTGGCGATGTCACATGTGCGACGCACAGCCGAGACTCGGCCTCTTAGTTGAGATGCAGCAGCCTAACAATAGTTAGGGCGCCTGCAATTTTTTTCTATATAGCTGTAAGTCAGACAGAATCAGTTCTGGATAAATAGCTCTATAATATGTGGCTTAATCACGTGTTAATGTATGCATCCGGCGGGCGTGAGTGCTAACTCGCTGCACGGGCCAAGATGGCAGGGCACTTGAGATTTAGTGCCTGGCAATATCTTGGCGGTCACGCTAGCAGTTCCGCAAAAAAAGTTGCCCAAAAAAAGCACAGCTTGCGCAAACAAGAGTTACACTTTACGATTGCGACTATGCCGTCCACACACAAGAAGGATAAGCCCTGGGACACCGACGATATAGATAAGTGGAAGGTATGATTTGCAGGCCTGCGCATATGAAAAATGTATGCTAATATGATGCGCAGATTGACCCGTTCAAACCTGAAGACAACACCGCTGGCGCCTTTACCGACGAATCGCGCTTCTCTACTCTCTTCCCCAAGTATCGCGAACAGTATTTGAAAGGGTCTTGGAAGTTTATTACACAAGCACTTGCGAAACATGGCGTGGGATGCGAACTCAACTTGGTCGAGGGCTCCATGACAGTATGGACAACACAGAAAACCTACGACCCTGCTGCAATCTTGAACGCGCGCGATCTCATCAAGCTGCTCGCGAGAAGCGTGCCGGCCCCGCAAGCGGTTAAGATCCTCGACGACGAGGTCGCCATGGACATTATAAAGATCAGAAATCTAGTGGGCAACAAGGAGCGTTTTGTGAAGAGACGACAGCGGATATTAGGTCCGAATGGCTCGACATTGAAGGCATTAGAGCTCCTCACAGAAACATATCTGCTGGTACAGGGAAACACTGTCGCAGCAATGGGTCCATTCAAGGGCCTAAAGACCGTACGGCGGATTATTGAAGACACGATGCAGAACATCCATCCCATATACGCGATCAAGGAACTTATGATTAAAAAAGAACTTGCCAAGGACCCCGAGCTGGTGAACGAGAGCTGGGACCGTTTCTTACCGAACTTCAAGAAACGGTCACTCAGCAAACGACGGGTACCGCACAAGGTCACAGACAAGACGAAGAAGGTTTACACGCCATTCCCGCCACCACAAGAAAAGAGCAAGGTCGACTTGCAAATCGAGAGTGGAGAGTACTTCCTGGGTAAGCACGCGAAGGAAAGGAAAGTTAAGGAAGATAGGGAAGAGAAGATGAAGGACAAAATGGACGCAAAGAGGAGAGAACGAATGGCCGAATATGCCGCGCCGGAAGAGAATGGCGAGAAAAAGAAAAAGAAGAAGCGGAAGCGGGAAGAAGGCGAGGAGAAGGATAGGAAAAAGAAGAAGAAACAGGGCCTTACAGTGGATGTTGATGCAGATGCAGAATGATCAATCTTCTGCATAGCAGGTGTATCTGCATTCTCCCCATCTTATTCCAATCCGGAATTGACATGGCTCCGATCGCTAACTCTGGATGCGCCTGAACTTCCGGAGGCGTTAGTTTGTCAAGATAGCATTGAATGGTGTTTATGTTACTATGTTACTAAGTTATACCAAAGTTAAAAATACCCATTTTATTACCACAGACTTTGAATACGCTCGACGGAAGATTGATCTGACGCCTTACTAAGCAGGTTGCTTGGCAAGCCATGTTTGGCGTCTCGCGACATCCTCCGTTTCAGCGCTGCCAAATGCCATGGCGGCATGTTGAAATGTCTGCAATCTGCAATGTGTTATTGACATGATCCTGACACCATCTCCAACAACATATTTTGTTCCCAATACGTGCATGAAATGTATTATTACAAACTTTCTTTCCTCCCAGTTATTGTAACCCTGCCTTGGGTCAATGCATATACCCTTTTAGACCAGCAATGCTGGCACGAGTATCCACTTCGCACAAATGATATATACTCATCAAAGAATCGTGGGAAAGAGTATGCGTCCGCGATTCACATAAAAGAGAAGGATTATGCACCCTGGTCATACCCTCCAATATGCACACATGTACTTCCAAGCATCAACGACAAGCTCTGCGTGTACACATCGACTTCATTTGCCAACGGAAGGGGCATAACACTATTCACATCACCCAAAGTAGCATCTGAGTTTACTACCCTCCCTGGCTTCAGTAATCCATCAATCCTCCAAATGGAAAACATCAACACCTTCTCCAGCACATGGCGTGCGACTTCCATTCCCAACAAAGGTATCGGCATGCTCGCCTCCAAACCACTCAAGTTCAAAGATCGCGTAACGTCGTACACGCCCGTGTTCCTTGCTCTTCTGGAAATGGAATTCGGTACCCTTGAACGCGAACGATGGTGGCGCTTCGCCGTCGAACAATTACCCGACAGGACGAAAAACGAATTCCTGTCCTTAGCCTATGTAATCGGGGACGAAAGGGTCAGAGTGCAAGACATCGTCAAGGCAAACACATTCCAAGTCCACATTGCGGGCGTAAATCATCTCGCCCTATTCCCCGAAACATCGCGATTCAACCATGCCTGTGATCCAAAGTAAGCCACCTCGTCTACCATTGCTAACGAAACCTAATAACTTCCTAGCGCCCAATACGCCATCGACTCCGACCTGCTCACACACACCGTGCACGTGACCCGGCCCATCGCCGAAGACGAAGAAATAACAATCTCATGTACATCTTCCCATCACAGCACCTTCAGACCATCTTACTGACTAGCCAGACACGTCACCCCTCGAGCCTCTCAAAACCCGGCAAGGCCACCTAGAATCCTTCCACTTTACCTGCATGTGCGCACGCTGCACCGACCCCACATCCGACAAGACGCTCTCCTACATCGGCGCACTGCAAGCTCAGCTCAACGACTGGTCCGCGACATCCGAGGGATCGCCGGCGCTGGCCGAGCAGCTGATCCAGGTGCACCTGGACGAGGGGCTGGAGGGCTTTCTGGACATTCCGTACGGATTTGCGGCGCTGGCATATAATGCTGTTGGGGACGAGGAGAGCGCAAGGGAGTATGCGGAGAAGGCGAGGGTGGCGGTGTTGTTGAAGGATGGGCGGTGGTCGAAGAATTTGGGGATTTGGGAGGAGATGTTGAAGGGGGTGAGGAAGCATTGGAGTTGGAAGTTGAGGGTGTGAGCGTGCGAGGGTTGGAAGTGCGGGTTTGGAAATGGGGTTGTAGATAGGTATATGTTGCGATGGGGCATTGCGGGAATCTTTTGGCATGGATGCGGTCAGATGGCTGTTTTTGATCATTATTTCGAGGTCTTTGCATAGATAGGAGCGGGGTGGTCGCTAGGATTTCAGGTAAATTGTAGCTTCTGGAACTGGCATTGGTTGTACAAAAGCGAGTTTGTGATATAGGACAGATAAAGAATCTGTGAGAACAGTGAGCAATAATCTTACCATAGCAAGATTATTTTCAACGTTTTTATCGTAAGTCTAAGTGTTGGATGATCTACCAGAGCATTAGTATGCGTCTCTCCTTTATGATATCCTTTCTAGCCTTTGACAAGGACGTGTTAAAATATTCAAAAGAGCAACCAAGATCGGGGGTGAAATGACTCTCATATGGTCAAGGAGAGCACTCTTTCTACCATGGCATGGAGTGTAACTCACAGCATGTTTCTTTGGTGTGGTACAGTTCCCTACCACGTCTCCCCGAGAATATGAGACCCACAAGGTGCTTTGGATATGGTATGCTACCGCTGGTTAGCTATGTTTGGACAGAAGACTGACCTAGCAGATTGGTACAGATTTATATTAGCCCAGACACACTAAAAATTGTCAGGTTCTAGACTTGTCCCCTCTTCAACGTATCCCTGGCCCAATGCAGTAGTGAAGCAGCCTAAGCATCGATGCCGCTGTCTGCTGGGTGCCACAGTGTGTAGGCGCTCTCGGAGAATACGCGGCACGAGCGATACCCATCACAGAGTGACATCACACAAGTGTAACATATAGTCACCTGTCAGTACACCCAACGTAATCGATACCATTTGTATAGTTTCCTGTTCTGGTACTATCGCCCATTCCTAGTGCAGCAAATCAGGTTTAGCGCGCACGTGAGATCGGGGTCGACACGCGACGCGCCTAAACTTTGATGCATCGTCGTCGCTTGTGTTTGTCCACATACACAGCAATGAGCAGATCAAGTGTTGAGCAAGCATTAACTGGACTTATTCCAGCCTTGAATGGACCTCTACCGCCAGAGCTGGTTGAATTGGCTGTTTCGCTACTCGCGCGCTCGCGCAGCGTTGCGCATTCCCTCAAACCTGATGAAGAAATAGCGCGACCATATGCATGTGCCCAGCTAGCCTGCGAGAGGTATGATCATGAAATTGGGTCAGATTAGGGTGCTAGACTAACTATGCAGGTCTAAGAAGCGTTTCAACCTCCCGACTATTGTCTCCCGCCCACCATGTCCACCTCGGGTCTATAAGAAGTTATACAATTATCTGAGCAGCGTGCTACCAGCCCCTGAAGCTTCAAGAGATCCCCAGACACCCAGCAAGAAAGCTACAGCTGCGTCTAACTCTCAAAGAGGAACGCCCAAGACTCCACGAAGCACGAAGAAAACAAATGGAACAACTGCTGAAGTATCGGAATGGGTCATGACCATTATACGTAGTCTTCTACAGGCATTTCAATTCCCGAATGCCGCGCCGCACATTTTTGCAGGCGTAGAATCGATTCTGCCCTTGCTTGAACGCATGGCAACAACAAGTACGGTGCAGACACCAAGTAAGCGACCACAACGAGCCGCCGCGTCACAGGCAGCGTCTGCCAATGTCACAAATACACGCATCCTCGGCCTGACATCTGTTGTGTTTCTCTATGTATTCGCAAAGATGAAGGATACTGATGTCACGCCCGAGCAATACAATGAGTGGCGGGAAACGGCAGCCAGTACAATTCTCGAGCTACCTGCTGGCCAAGATATTGGATATGAGGAGCTTGCACTCGAGATCGAAGAGTTAATGCCCATGGCGAAGGCTGAGGGTTGGCTACAGATGGAATGGTTCATGAATATCGTGCCACAGGACGATACGGAAGCCATGGAGGGTGTGGAATACACTGATAATACCAGTCGCCCGAGTAACGGAGAGAGTGTGAGGACTAAGGTCAATAGAAGCGATTATATCGGTCTGGGTACCATGATGCAGGAGGCTACCGATTATCTGGGCGAGCGTCAACGAAATGACTATAAGAAATGGAGGGAAGAAATCTTGACTCGGGTCGAAAAAATTGAGGCAATGTAAACCCTGCTGGTTTCGGGCATGACTGGGCGCAACGATATGCAGAAGAACGACAGAATACGACTCACAAGTCAGAAAGGTTTGTTCTGGACCACGGAAGCGCTGGCAAACAGAGATATGGAGAGTTATGGCGAAGGCCCATTCAATCCCATGCTCAACTCAAGCAATTGAAGGAGACTGTTGGACCGAACAGAAAGTTCAACGCGCTGCCATATGCGTATCAAATGAATTGGGCAGAGAACAGGCGCATTGTCATCTGCCGACTATTGCAAAATAGTTGCGACCCTCCTTCATGTCACCTACGTCGAAACATCCTCCGAGTCCAGCAATGAAAGCATTGACTCTACTCCTTTTTCTCCCGCCTTTCTCACCAACACTTCCTTCATCTCAGGTGTAGGAGCCTTTGCGCCATGCTGCACTAAGCAACTGAACATGGTCAAGTGTTCGGCAAGAATCGCATAACCAATTGCAGGGAGTTCTTTGTCGTCTTCGTTCGCGTCCGCGCCGTGCTTTAGTAACAGCTCTACAATGTCTCCGTAGCCCCCTCGGGCGGCAGCGACAATGGCTCCGGTAATATCGGGGTCCCGAGTGAGTAGTAGCTGAACAGTCTCTAAGCTACCACTCGATGCTGCTTCACACATCACTTGGCATGAGACCTTGACTCCATGTTCAAGCAACAGCCGGGCAATATTGGAGTTGCCATACCTCGCTGCCATAAACAGAGCCTCCCCATTGTTTTTTGGCCTCCATGGCGTCCCATCGGAACATCTGGCATTCTTGAGAAGATGCTCAGCCATGTCATACCAGCCGCTCCTGGCACATTCTTGCAGCAGTTCTTTGTTCCGCCAGTTTTTTATAGGCAACTCATATCGCCGATGCACATCGACGATATAATCCCAAATCTCAGGACTTGGGGTGATTAACGACGCTGACAACATTGTCACCCCAGTTGGGGCTCTCACGTCTGGGTCAAAAAGCCAGGGGTGACGTTCGATATCCCATGTGAAAAGGAAAGGAACTATATCGGCTCGTCCATACCTTGCGGCCGTATGCAACGCCATCATCCGGTCAAAATAGTTGCGCCTCTGGAGGTATCTTACTTCAAGGTAGTGTCCAATGATCTCCTTTGATCCATATCTTACACTGAGGCCGAAACTTGATCCAAACAATTCAGATTTAGTGTCGTGCATAGACAAACCCACAATATTATGGGGACGATTCATATAGGCTGCTGTATTTAAGAGTAACGTGCTTTCGACGCTCTTTTGAGTTGATTGGATCAATGGCTCCACAAAAATGCAGTTCAGTTTCGGGAGTGCTAGAGTACACAGAGACTTGATATAGTGCTGAATCGCTTCTGGTTCAGGTGCTGACTTCTCGGCAACCCTACGGATACTTAGTAGCATAGGATTTCCGCCTGGGGGCTCGTGTGTCACACGATATTCCATGTAGGACACTATATATGGTGGTTGCCCTAGCTTGGGCTTTCGTCGATCATATGCTTTTGAAATCAATGCTTCGTCTAGCATATTATAAAAAAAGAGTACATTGAGTACTTGCTCTGCAAAGAGCCCTGAATCTTGTAAATACATGCAGTCGAGCATTGGAGTTGCGACATACGATTGACAAGTCTTAGTCTTAGTCCCCGCGAGAGTCCACGAACTAAGATAATTTCGCGGAGAATTGGTTCGAAAAGCTCCGGTGGCAGATCCTGGATACCCCGCGGAGAGCTATGAGGAGCCGCCATCGGGCCAAAATTTCAAAACAAGTGCGGGCGGCGTCCGCGCAAGGTGTGTTGTTTCTGTGACTGAAATATGTGTATCTTAGTTGGGGATGATTTTTATAAATATTCAGGTTACCGTGCCGCGACTTTAATGCTACCTGCGATGTAAGCCGGGTTGCCTAACGTGTTGGTTCGCGTAATGCACGTATTCGCGTGATGCACGCGATTTACTAGGAAAATCAAAGAAAATTGTTAAGTGTGTAGCTGGAAGGTAATAGTACTACCGTAGGCCACAGGAGATAGTGAAGGGATGACAGTAATTCAAGTGAAGTTCTTGATAAGGTAAATAATACTTGCTTAACTCTGCCTGCACTAATAGCGCACCGACCCCGCCCTAGAGCACGCTGGCCCCGCTCTAGACTAGGACTATGACTATGGTACGTCTGGGGTATCTAGAGATCTTAGGGATCTCGCACATGCGAATACGTGCATTACGCGAACCAACACGTTAATATTAGGCGACAGGGCAGGCTTCAGGCCTTTAGACCCATGTGAGTCACCTAACCGTTAGGACCTGCATGGTAATTAGAACGAGTGGTACCGATTCTGATGGGGGCCTCCAAGAAAAGGTCACCAATGGGAAACAATTCGCCACGTTCGAAAATAATTATTATAACCAAATTTTGCGAATGGAAGTACCGTATACACAAATATCAGGCTAGATAACGATGGCATTTCGAGCGGTATACTGAAAGTAGTAAAATATTCTATTTATATATTCTGGTGTTTGAGTGCCTGAATGACTATGAGGCATTCATGTGATCTACACATGTTTCTGCTGCACTGGTTCTGTTAGTCCCGTCAATTCGGTCGCGTGAAAATTATCTCGCGCCCTGTTCGACCGATCCGGCAGTTTATGCTCCGCAATACTAAAGCCGATGAACTCAGTGGGTAGGTATGCGCCGGGCGACTTGATAGCAAATAAAATGAAGATTCCTGAAGGCTAGTTAGCTGTCGTCTAGATGGCGAACACATGGTCGGCTACCTAGCATAGGAACAGCATCAAACATCCAAAATGGCCATTCATTAGTCGCAAGATAATTCGGATGATCCAAAGAGGCGAAGGTCTCTGCTATGCGAAACACTGTGCGTGTCTGAGTGTCTTGTTAGTGACTACATATACAATCGTCTTAGGGTTTATCATTACAATAATAGCTGCAGTAGCTAGGATAGTCACAATGATGGGTGATTGCCAGTTTGATTTTAGGGGTAATGTGTAGTGCGCAGGTAAGGATCGTTGCACCCAGTTCGAGCTGACAACCAGGAATCGTACGTTGAGAACGACGAATGTTACAAGGGTTGCCAACTGCAGAATGAGCCCAGATTTCAACGCCATGAGTGAATTTGTTAATTCTTGTGGGGACATGGGATTCCTGTCTGCGGCTCCATGGATGCTTACCCCAAGCAGTTGAAGAGCGACGCCACACATGTCGAAGATGACCAAGAGTCTAGCGACCCAACGACCAGGGCACCAAAGTACGCACCATCTATGACTGTCGGGTGGCGTAACGCACCATAATATCCGGCTGAAGGTCGAATAGCATCCTATAGCTATGAATGAAGGAGCCAATCTGTTCGACGGCGTTAGTGCCATTGTCATGGGAATGAAAAAGCCTTAAAGCTCATACAGAAACCCGAAGTAGCTAAAATAAAATGCATCGAAATTCAAGGGATGGAATATCGATATGGCCCGGGCCACAAATCCTGCCACTTCCACTGTGGAATGTTAGCTATGGATATATATAGATATAGGCAATTACGCACAGGATAGACCGAGATAAAATCCCCAGAGGTAGAGCGTCCGACGACTAATGAACAACAGTATATGGACAATGATAATGACTTTCAACGCTGCTAGTCCAAAAAAGGTTGCGCCAACGCTAGGTTTGTAACTATGCAAACTCGTAGATTTATCCGCTAAACGTGCATCTTAACAGAATATTCGTAGCATGCCTAGACAGAAGAAACATACTGTTTAAATAACTGGGGGCCGACATATCAGGAATTTTCGAGAAAGAGAGAAGGACAACCTTGAGCGAGAAGGGTAAGTCTGGACTAAAGCGCCAAATATCAAGACCCAGTCCACTTAAGTGACTTTATTGTCACGCCGACTCCATGCAACTGTGCCACCTCACTGTGTACTGTGCTACAGCCTGGCTGCATTGTTGTTGTCTTACATGCCCGTCACTATCGGCCTCCGAGGACTTACTCCAATCAAAACCGGCTTGGGTATGCGTGTTCGAGGCGCGGTCACCAAATCGTTTCAGTGCCGAGGCCAAGAATACGATTGATTAGATGACTCAATTCATAGTATTGCGCTTGATCTTAGCCGAACGTGAGCACACGAAGTGGAATTTATGCTGGAAACTCGTATCAGTGATCTCAGAATCATCTAAGGTTTGCAACAAGGCTATTTCCAAAGTATCACGTGATTATACTCGACAAGGAGCTTACAGAAATTCGATTGGAGCCGTCTTCCCTTGCTGGTCTCCATGTCCGCATATCGAGAGATCTAGTATTGCTTCTTGGATTTGAAGGATACCTGGCATCCCTAGAAACCAAGGTACCCTTCAATCAATTTTAGTAAGCCATAGGGGGATGCTTACGCATACAATTGGATGGTAAAAGTCAACTACTCCGTTTTTTTCAACACCACAAATATGCTACAGCGTTCTCGCTTGATTCTAACATAGCTTTTACATTATACTCCTTTTGTATGCGATCAAATGCTACCTACGGAAACATTTCATATCTATAATATTGAGCTATGCTAGAAATACTGTTACTAATGTCGAGGTATTGATACCAATTTATCTCGTCCGTATGTAAGCGAGCTTAGGCAATCGTGTCTTTAACAAGACAACACAGACAGCCGGAGAAGGAAGGTATGAATACTGGGTAGTAAAGTCATACAAGGGAAAGAACTCATGATACACCCGTGGGCCTGCTGCTTATTAGAAAGGAGTTAATGAATGCATGATTGAGGCGTTCATCAAGAAGAGGCAGTGCTAGGGGTGCTAGGTCAACTTCGCCCCGTGTCAGCCTTGCCTCAGCGTTTCATATTTACGAACCTGTGCCCCATCACTTCGTAGAACTCCTTTCGTACACAATACAGAAAATAAACATCTTTCACGGAATACTATAAAATACTATTCATCATTGCTTGGTATAGAGAAAACTCTCAGACTATCCGTCATGTCTTAGACGATGGGGAGGTTGGTTGATGTTGCAGCATCAGGCGTTTACTCAGCCTCATTTTGTCCCCCTTTGGATTAGCGCCTATGCAAATGCAAGGCACAGTCAAAAGAATACCAATTCGTTAACTCACATGCACAGTGGCTACGGCGGACTATTACGTGCCGGAGGTCGGAAACCAAAATCCCGAAACCCACACATAAAAACCAAAACCCAAACCCAATATATTATTCAATACGCAGTTAGTACAACGTTATATAAGTAATATTAAATATTAAATTATATATTAAAAGAAGTTATTTAATTATTAAACTCTATTTATAATTTAGAGTTTCTTCTATATCCTTAACTCTGTAAGGAGTTGTTAGCTATAGTACCTATTAGCTAACTTACCTAGGTGCGTAGTAATTGTAATTAGAGTACAACGCAGATAGATACAGGTATTAGGTTAACTATTAATAGGACAAAGTATAATAATAATTCTAAGTTATAGATATTAAGAGTATATTGCTCTAGGTTAAAGATTAAGATTAATAATATTATCCTAATAATAGATATTGTATAAACTATATACTCCTAGCTTTATCTCTTAATCTATTACTCTATAGAGTAGATCTATAGATTACTTTAATCTATTAATCTATATAGTAGATCTATAGACTACCCTAATCTATTAATCTATATAATAGATCTATAGATTACTTTACGTAACCTCCTTATATATCTAGGTTATACTTAATATTATTATCTTATCTAAGTCCTTTAGATTTATAGCCTATTATATAGTTACTTAAAGATAACCTAAGCTCTATAAGTTCTAACTCCTATATAGAGTTATAACCTATAATACTATCTCTTTTCTTAGGCTCTATTAGGCTAAAGCTTCTTCTATTCTAAGTCTCTAACTTATTAGAGTCTCCTTTACTAATTATTCTTTCTTGTAAGTTTCTTATACCTACTAAATCTACCCTTTATTATCTTAACCTTACTAATTAGGTATTACGTTAAAGTAGTAAGATATTTCCTTATTCTTATTACTATTCTCTAGATACTATATACCTATTTTCTTTAAAACTTAGTAAGGCGTATAAGGTATATATCTAGGCTAATATTTATAGTTCCTATAATATTTCTAGTATATCTATTTCTAAGTATAGGCCTTTAATTATAATACGTACGTTAGGGCTAAATTCTATTAGAGAGAGCTACTAACTAGGCTAAAGTAAAACTATTATTATAGATCTCTAAGGCTAAGGCTAAGTAGGAGTATACTCTTAATATACTAGTAAAAGCTTAGGCGTACTTAGCTTAGCTTTATAAGTTATAAGCTTATAATAATAAAAAGATTAGTATATAATATACTATACTTAAGGCTAAGCTAGATATTAAAGAAGTTAGAGTATTATAATAGCTATCTATTATCTTAAGTAGTCTTATAGCCTCTCCTACTATTCTTAGTACTACTATTTCTCTAGGCGCCTCTCTATCTATTACAAGTAGTAACTATCTTCTATAGGACTTTAATTTATTTCTTAGTTTACTATAAGGTAAGTTACTTAGTTTTAATTTTAAAAGTCTTCTAGTAACTTAGAG
>JALNQK010000194.1:0-43829 GCA_028458525.1 Ophiosphaerella herpotricha
TAGATAGGTATAGCTTATATATTACTCTAGCTTTTATTAACTTTTATAATAAAAATAAGATCTTACTTACTATCTTTCTTCTCTATTTAACTTACTCCTTCTAGCTACTTAACGTAGTAATATTTAGGCCTCTTACTTCTACCTACTTAGCTAAACTTACTTACTACTTTTAGTAGGCCTAAGGCCTTATTATAGTTAGTAAAGGCAACTTCTTTCTACTCTTCTAGTAAGCCTAGATATTATCCTTTAAAGCTCTAATAATACTTAAGTTATTTAAAGCTATAGGTATCTAGCTAAGAGACGCTAATATAATCCTTAAATAGTTTACTTACTTATTAGCTAATAAGAGCTAGAGCTCTATATTACTATTACGCCTCTCTAATAGTAACTAGAGGTAGATAGATTACTTTATCTAGAGTACTATAAAGGATACTACCTAGACTAAGGCTAAAATACTAAGGGCTTTACTCTACTACCTTTAAGCTTAAAATAAGCTTCTATAGTATAAGAATAAGGGACTATAATAGGCTCTAGGTATTTAGGAGAAGTAGAAGAAGAAGAGTAAGCCTCTTAACTTCTAGTAGTATTAAGAGTACTATAGTAGAGCTATCTTCTAGTTACTATGTAAGATAAGAGAGGCTCGATATTGTAAGAAGGTAGAGGAGTAGGAGAAAGAGTAGAAGTAGCTTCAAAAAGCTTAGATAAGAGAGCTACAACAGGCTACTTGCTAACGCAAGAAGAAGCTAGCTAAGGAAAGGCGTGTAGTATAAGAGGTAGCTAAGTTGGTAAGGGAGAAGGAGAGAGCAGATGAGGCGGCTTAGCGCGCAGCCTAGCGCGCAGCTATTAACACTAAAAACTCTATACAACCTAGCTAGAGGTAGAAGAGAAAGGCTTTAGCTTTATCTACTTAGGAGAAGAAGTGTAGCAAACAGGTAGTTGACGCTGCTGGTAGTGAAGAGTCTCTAGCAGCTGCATCAGCAGCTCTACTCAAAACTACTTGCTCTGGCCGCAACGTTAGCCTTCCAGCAAAATTTAGATAGTCTAAATTACTCGCGAGCCTCCAATTACTACTCCACTACAAAATCTTATAATAATAGCTATTGTGTGTGGCTCTGCAGCCTCATCTTTGAGATCGCGACTTTGGTGGGGGATGGGCATTACGCGAACATGGGCATTACGCGAACATGGGCATTACGCGCACAGACACGTTAGGCTGTAATAGTCAGGTCGACGCTAGCATCACAACCATGGAAAACCAGCAATCAAGACCATCACATGCCAAACAGTTATCACGAGTACTACGGTCCATCGCATCATTGTCCGAACGGCATGGAGCCGAACCAATTCGGTAAAGATAGCGGCCCTCCACCAACCGTGCCGGGCAACCTCAGCAAACTGGGTAGAGTCGAGTATATAGAGCAGCTGGCATCCAGAGGGAGAACAATCAGGGAATCAGAGTAATCAACTCACTACAATCAATTAATTCAACTCATCAATCTATCAACGTTCGAATCTTTTATCACGTCCATTTATCACAGTCTTGTGCCACTCTCAGCAAACCGTGCACAACCTTCAAACCCCTCAAATCCGACAAGAGTATTTAGCTTAAAACCTACTATAATAGCATAGCTATAGATTCTATTAACTGTACAAGAGTGTATACTAGTTAGTTCTAAGGTCTGTAAGGTAGACTTACTAACAGGAGGTAACTTTAAAGTAATAACTAAAGTGCAAGTATATACATTAGTATTTAGAGTTATAACAACTACAAGAATGTAGCGAAATACAGCATCTACAGCTTCAAAGAAGTGAAAATTTTGGTGCTAAGAGTGCTACATTGTGGTGGCGTTTTTAGCGTTAGACAAAACTTTTGAAAGGCACCTCCGTAACCTCGATGATGTTGCTGCTGGGGCCGTCACCGAATCGACTGAGCTTGCCATTGGCGGCTGAGATGATTGGGGCAACATATTGGTGATGCTGATAGGTGGGAAAGGCGTTAAAGTAGCTGGCAGTTTTAGGTAAGCCGCTGCCGTTCCTCTGTAAATAGCTGCTTTTTAATCTGCTTTAGGACGTCTTTATGGCTCTGAAGCGTGTTACCCTACTCTATAAGTTCTACAAGTGCTCCGAGATGATGCGTGCGCAGCTTGTAATGCCGTTTCCTGAATGGATCTCGCCAGTAATAGGGACCTAAATCGCATAGCGGACTAGGACACCGTATTAGAGTATAGACTTCTCACTAGATAGCTGGCTGACCATTGTTCTCCTCTTCAGTATTAAGCTAGGTAGCCCGCTTAGAGAGCATCTGCTGGGTAGCTGACGAGTCTCGTTTCGAGCCTCGTGCGGGGATGTTAGCCGATGAACTATGGTATAGGTAGTTCAAGGAGAAATATACTCTAAGCTTCTTATAAGATTGGAACAGCTCTCTCCATACAAGGAGCCACTCTTTAATAATAGACTAATCAATATCAATGCCATCAAATCGCTTGGTAAGATCACGTTCAGAGCGGCCCGTCACGGATGCAATGACGTTCGTCTCATCGCACCGAACATCCCAATTCTGTGCGAGCTTCTTCCGCAAAAGTTTCTCCAGCTTGGGATTGAGGAACATGTGCCAGTACGCCACCGGTGCGAGCACAAGATCCCGCTCGATGTCCTTTGTAACCGTCCTACCATTTACACCAACCTTCCATTCAATAGAATAACGGAGGTAGCTCAGCTCGTCTTCTTCGTAGCGATTGTGTTCACCCCATTCGTCCAGTGGAAGAAACTGCAGTTTATCCGCTTGCGGCTGTGCCTACCGGCGAGGCCTAGATCGTTTGATGGGGGCCGGACGTTGCGTCTGTCTTGCCGGGAACGTGTGGGACGGTGGTGTTCCAATGTCATCTACCATCAAGAAGTCCGCAGCTTGTGTCTCTTCGTATTGTTCGTCTGGATTTAGACGAGCGAGCTCTGAGTGGGCAAAAGGACTGGGCATCATAGCTACGGAGGTTTCGCTCTGCGTATAGGAAAGGGGTGCATGAATATCAGCAGGCACTTGATGAGATGTGTTAGGCAGTTTAATCGATGAAAGCAGCCAGACAGACCATCACAAGAGGGTCGGTGGGGAGCGTCGCAGCTGGGCGCCCGCGCCGGCTTGGGGCCCAGCACCCCCGGCCGTCCAAATTTAGCTTCGATCGGAGCGCACTGGCACCAAAAATGAACAGGGTCGTTTCGCTCCATGAACTAAGATCATCTTAGCACGGTTGGTTTAGCGTGTAAAACTCTGTTTGGACGTCGACGTACTACACTCTTCGGCAAAAAGCCCGGCACACGAGTTCTTTGCCGTTATGGTCAATATCGTAAAGGAAAAGGCAATACTAAACTGCATCATTCGCGAGAAGATGTTGTCGCAAACCAAAGCAAGAAGCTCCTAACGGCTATCTCGCCAATGAGATCTCTCCAACAAAAAACTGGCCCAATTGTGGTCCCGGTTAGCAAACGGCCCTCAATGCAGCACTTTCAAATTGGCACCCAAAGTAGCAATTCAAGGTTGGTGCCTAACATAAAAGTCTCAAAGTCGGCGCTCAACATAGCAGCTTCAAAGTTGGCATCTAATGTAACAGCCTTCAGGTAGTCATATTGACGACTGTGACAGCATCGGGTTGTCTCGATAAGTACCAAACCTAGGTTATGTTGTGTCGCTTGCGCATACCTTTTTGTTGGGAATACAGCACATCCAAGGACCCCGGGGCGTTATTTATGACATGATCACACTTCCCGCGGCCCTGCAGAATTGCTCTTTCGTGCTTCAATCGATAATCCTTGGGAGGCCTGAGGGTTGGTGGGCTTTGATGATGGCGCCAACAGCCTTCACCATGCGTAAGGCCGAGGACTCGCCAACAAATCACGATGCACCATGGCTTAATCCTTGCATGGGACAGAGCAAGACAAGCAGCATCCCTGGCTGACACGCCGTAATCCGATTGCATGGATTCGGCACTTACTTCATTGGACAACCAGTGCAATATGCATATTCGCCCGGCCGTGATTGTTTCGTCTCTAAAAGCACTCATGATTTTCCCAACACCTGGAAGTCGAATCCTTCGCATAAATAGCCTTACCCGTCGTTTAAGAGAAGACACTAAGCTTAGTGACGATGAATGCTATACTGCAGATGGCTGACTGTTACTTTGGAGAACGTTAGATAGGGAAACGAAATGGCGTGTCGCTTTAAGACGGAATATTTTATGTGGTTGGCTCGGGTTGTAGCACTACTAATTTCGCGAGGTTTCAAAGACCAAAAATAACTTCCATAGGCTGGTGACAGATTTGGTTCCCAGGAGCCTTAGGGTCCCCGAAACAATCTCCTAGGCTATCACGGTTCGTCTACGATCTGATTCAGCAGCCATGCTCAAACAACGAATAGTAATAGTATTAGCCTAGTCGAGACTAGATACAAGACGTAGCACTTTGAAGCCGCCACGTGGCACCGACTTTGAGGTTTCTGCATTAGGTGCTAATATTGAAACCGCCGGATTGGATGCCAACTTTGAAGCCGCTGCGCCGGCACCGACGTTGCGTTGGGCGCAGATTTGTGGCTGCTACGTTGAACACAAACTTTGAAGCCGCCACGTGGCACCGACTTTGAGGTTTCTGCATTAGGTGCCAATATTGAAACTGCTGGATTGGATGCCAACTTTGAAGCCGCTGTCCTCGACACTGTATTACCGAGTACTTTAAAGCAGATCCTCTAACGCGACCGGCGGTCCTCACCCATCTGTCTCTCCAACTTCCCCCCAGGCCCTTGTTTTGTCTACTCTCAACCTGGTTTCTGTTCACACCAACTTCCTTTGGTTATTGTCCTCTAAATCCTCACAGCTCTCTAGGAATATCCCAGGATTTCCCATTCAGAACCAAAATGGCTGAATCCGCCCAGAATCAGAATGGTAAAGGAAAACGACATGAGACTAGAAAGAAAACACAAATTACTGATAGTCTTACCTAGGTACCTCTGATTATGTTACTAAGCTCTGGAATGCCCCTGAAAATAAGGACCTTGTCAAAGAATTTCTTTCTAATCAATTCTGTCGATTCTGCGCCCGAGGTACCGATAAGGAGGTGTTACCGATTTACCGTGAATTCGCTAAGGTATGTGGTGCTTTCCAGAACTCCCATCTATACAACAGAGAGGCTCCTGCTAACGGTCGGGACCGGTCCCTCACGAACAGCAAGACTACTATTACCTCATTGCTCGGATTAAATTCAAAGCTCTCTGCATTAACTCAATCCCGGATGATGATATCGAGACTTTGAAACAGGCGCACAAGTCGCTCGAAAAGGCGGTGGAGGCAGCCGCTGGGTGGTGGGAAAACGTTTGCAAAAAGCTGGACATCACTCAAGATGATCTGCGGAAAACACCTCGTTCAGCTGCTGAATTAGGCTACGAGAGCTATCTACAAAGCAATGCCTCGAAATCCTCTTGGTTCAGCTTGCAAGTCATAACACTCCCTTGTTCCTATGTAAGTGAAGGGTTTCCTATGTCGGGGTTTTTTTTGCCAGGTTCAAATTAACCACTATTTTAGGGCTGGGGTAAGCTTGCTTCCCATCTCGATGAAGATGAAAAGACACGAACAGGTAGGAAGCGCGAATTGAGGTGTTGGTGAGGAACGCTTGGGGGCTAATAGGATTCAGACACACTATTCTATAAGACATTTATCGAGGAAAATAAGAGTCCCGAAGCCAAGTCAATATCTGGTGAGTCTCGTTCCAACTTTTACTTCTGTACAAGTCGACTCACGTACGTTTAGAGGAGACCTGCAAGAAGTGGGAGTCACCAATGGTGACGAGTGAATCAAAAAGGCTTTTCCGTGAAGCACTGAGAATGGAAATTGAGCTATTTAATAGTATCCTGTCCTCCAGCCTGGTGCGTTCTCGCCCAACCGTATATACGCCGGGGAAAGAAACTTCAACGTTACTAATACGAACAACAGAATAAAAGTGCAGTCGCCACGGTGTATCTCGATGACGTAGGGGATACTTACTTCTTCCGTTGTGAAAAAGGGAAGATCTCGTATCTTGTCGTCCGTGGGAAGATCCCGGGTCCTGGCAGCTGTGACACCCTTCGGTGGAAGGACATTGCCCTGGAAAACGGGGTCCAATTCATCGACACCCTCTGTAATCCCGAGCTAGTAGGCACATCATGGATACATCATACGGTAAGCTATCCCCCATCCTTCTTTCTTCCTTTTTACGGCAAGAATAACATGAACCAACTAGACAAAACGTTGGGAAATTCGCCTTTACTACATCGATAAAGATTTTCTAATACAGGAGCTCTGCTATGGCAGTGAGAATGAGGAGGACCCCATGGGATGGCGCTATGGCGCACTCTCCGACTACGAGTACAACAAGCGCAAGATCTATCCCACCAGTCACATTGATGCTCTCTCCACGATGGAACTCAATCAGCAGGATCGAAACGCCGTGCAAATTCGGGTGATTTTCACTAACTCAGAAAGGGAAATAGCTCAGGCGTCCATTGAAAAGGGGAAATGGAAAATTGAAAATGTGTTATCGGATAGCGCTCTAGCAAGTAGTGCTTCTGCCACCTCTTCCATATGACCTTGATGGCGTCAGCAGATTGCGTACCCTCCTACGTACACTCTTACGCACTGTCCATCTCTATCGTGTATTTAGATCGAGTCTTCCACTCACTTAATTCAACAATGGGTTGCTACATAGATACTGTGCACTACGTGATAAAATGAGCGACAATTTGTCTAGCCTGTTAAATAGAACGGTCCCTGCTAGCTCCCGCGTCTGGATGTCCATGTAGACTAGTGTCGCGGACATCTGTTTTGGGGGAATGTATCTCGAGCACCCTTTACCATCATTGAAATATATACTTCCATCCTTATTGTGGCAGCTGTATGCTCCATCTCTATATGCGTTACCCCGTCAGCATTCGGTTCCGTTACTTCTCCAAGTGAAAACCTGGTCAGCTAAGAACGATCGATCGTCGGGCATCTCGTGCTCCCAATATGGCGTGCGGGTCATCGCAGGTGCCTTGAGGAACTTATGGGTCTTTCTTCCGCGCCCTCCTTTAAATTTCTGCGCCGCTTCAGGCCGCAACGTTGAGCCACGTTTCAATCTTCCTACTTGACACCAGGTAATGTTTGTTCTAGAATCGGCCTAGCGGGTTTCGCATAACTGCCCCCAAGCATAAATAAACCCATTATTTAGGATTGCCCTGGCGAAATATTCTCATCCTAATCTGTAATGTAATGACCCCGACGCTTTGCCATAATTGCATTGTCTGCCTCCCCCAATTTGGGTGTGCAAGTCCATCGTTTCGTCTAATTGTGGTTATGGACATGTTGACTTGCCTTTGCCCTGTGTCTTATTTCCCGTCGGTCGGTGCCTATCTGCGTCTCCACGGCATTAAACGCCACACCGGACGGTGACGGCTTGGATTGAAACTGCCGTACTGCTTGTGACTGGCGCCGCTGTAGCTACACCTGATTGATCGTAGGGCTGCTGAAGCGCGAACTTGGGATGCAGGGACTGACAGACACGAAAATTCTGGCTCTGAATCCGTGTCCATGTTATCCCATTTGGAGTAATCGATAGTCATGGAGAATCATTTAGTGCTACTTCCTGAGGAAGACTCGGATTAAATGAATTGGATGCCAAAGGTGAAGAAATAAGACACGAAACAGCACCAAACTATAATGCTGTCGAACGGGGTCGGAGCTGCAATCCAGTGCCTATACGTAGTGTCCTAAACCACTGAAGGCGAAAAATTGGTCATGCGCAGACGCCACCAGCGCTGTAGTCACCTGCCAGGGTCTCCCAATCGCCTATAAAGCCCACTGCTCAGCATCCGCGTCCACAGTCTTTTCTTCCTCCTTTCCCTTCTTCAAACAGACACCTGCAACGACACCTACAACTGCCTACGCCATACCTACCAAAGGCTTCGACCTCACAAGACGAGTGCTTGTGTCAGGCTCATTCTTTCACAAGGCAAGCGCCTTGCTTCCCAAACTCTCGGGCTCGTTCCGAAAAGGCGTTAGCGGATCCTGCAGGGGACCGGTCTCCCGTATCCGATACAAGCATGTATCTACTCTCGGCGATAGATCACTTGGCAAGGATATTTGGCATCCTGTGCCCAGCGAAATCCCATCTAAACCTTCTAGTCAAAATTTATTGTTTTACTCTGTTCTTTCTTACTGAACTATCTAGGTGCGTTTATATATGCTAAGGTTTGTCGTCCGCGGTGTGGTATTCATCGTCACTAAGTTCTGCTCCTTCGATTTTATTCCGGAAAGCTGCTCTTTGTTGTCTCCGACTATAGATTTTATTAGAGTCTAGCATAATGGTAATTTGTTTCCTTGGTGGTAGTTGAGGTACCTCTTTCGATCCGCTATGTAAACCTGACAATGCTTATCGCCAGGAGGTGAAGCCTTTTCGAGTTCCTGGGTTAAATGACTCAACCTCCCATTTCCTCATGTTCTCCCAACCGAAGGCGGGTTGTTCTCTCTGAACTTGCCGGTATATACCTTCCACCGTGTACCAGGGAAGCGCCATTTCTTTAGCGATGGGCTCCCACATCCGAGCTCTCTCTCTAGGATAGCTCGGTAATTCGTGTTAGGCCATCAAGCATTGTGCGCTTGCTGATATTAATAGCTAACGCTAATCTGCAATATCTGCCGACACAACCATCCCGTAGCAGTCAAAGGTATATGGCCCAGGATGGGGTATCCTTGTTGGGAACCTGCGGGTGGAATTGGGTGGGAACGGCTCGTGGACGCTGGGCGTTGCGGATTGGGAGGTGGGTGCGGAACTAGAAGGGTGTATGGTGCTGTGGGGTTCTCTGAAGTTGTGGGGACGGAGGTCTTCAATGCCCGAGAAAGGGGCTTGAGAAAGGGAATTCATGGCAGTAAAGTCCTCCTTCCACATCTTGCCTTCGTCCATAAAATTTACCACTTAAAAGGAAGAAACAATGAAACCGATGCAGATGAGCGAGCTAAAAAGGCTGTAAATAAGGTCTGAAAACCTAAAAGAGAGCACGCAAAGTTTGAAGGGGTGGCAGCTGTGAAGGGTGCGTTTCATTCATATATCCCCAACTTCATTCACTACGAAGCTCGGATGCATACGCCCTCGTCTGAAAGCTGCGCCGCGGAGTGTCCTTCACCAGTGTCTCCAGCGAGTCTCTGCAACACCACCCCCATGAAGCCACCCCAGAACCCCTCGCTCCCCTCATCCCTCCCATACCTAATCACATTCCGCTAAAGCCTCAGCGCCCGAAAGATGCCACTCACACTCCTCGTCTCGCAGAGACCTAAGGAACCAACCTCTGGTCCTAGGATATGCACCGCGTCCCTCTCCTCCGACGCCATGTACACAAAGTAAGCGTGCGTCTCCTGTTCGGTTATGGCGAAGCAGGGTTCCACCAGTCCCACGCGACGCGCGAGCTCTATCTTCTTCCGCAAGCCGGCTGCCACCCATATGCTGAGTTGGTATTCGGCTTCCGTGTGATCGCCGTTGGGTGTCCGTCTCACCGGAGCGAGCGGGAGGCAGCGGCGGGGAAGATGAAGTAGTAAAGCTCATTGTGAGCCTGAGAGAGATAACGCAATAGAGCAGCATCGGGCAGTCACCTGGATCAGACGCAAGGCTGAAGGCGGGGGGCCACCAAGCACGAGCCCGGCCATGCAGGCAATCATAGTGGCGGACATGCTCGGCGCGTTTGGTGCACACTGCAAGGCGTGTGTTCACCCATGTCGCCGGGTTTTGTTTACCTCGTCTTACGGCACAAAAAACTAAGTTGTTTTCTTCGTTGCTATTCTCAATCTTGTATCTTAGCGCGCGTGTCTGTCTTTTTCTGTTCACATTTGCTTCTCGTCTCTCATCTTTGGCTCTATACTTCCTCCGACAGCGTCTGGACCTAGAAGCGACATGGCGCCCCCCAACCTGCCCCCCGAGCCTATCCGTTGTTCATGTGCTCGTCCCTCCTGTACTCGGCCTCTGGAGGGTGGAGAGGTATTAGAGGTTGACGATGACAAGGCGGACGACGATCCGGATACGCTCGAAGAACAACTAGAAAAGAACGAGAAAGGGCGCCACGTCTCGCGTCGGGTGCCGCGGGAAGGCAGCAACTACGACGACGCCAATTCGAGCTCGGATTCGGAGGAGCCGACAGGATATTTTTATAGAAACAAGACCAACGACGAATCCTCAAGCAACGATTCGTGCTTAGACGCGGGAGAGAGTGATGACGCCGAGTCTGACTGCGCCGAGAAATTTCTGCTCGAGGGCGGACGTTGGAAGATGAGGTATGAAGTAAGAGATAGCCGGGGACGGGGCCGAGACAGGCAGTATGACCTGCAGAAACTGAAGTGCGAAGTCGCCATCATACGGGACGCCTTCGTCGGCAAGCTCGCACGCATCGGCGGGCCGGCCTCTCTACGCACTGCGCCGCCCGACGACAAGCCGGAGCCGCGCTTCATGCCGTGGCAGGCGGTGGATTGGACGAAGTCCGAAGTAACAGGCGTGGAGGCGGCTTTGGACGGCTCGCGGCTGCGGCCGCAGGCGATCAAGCGCGTGCTCGACTTCTTCGATGCCCACCCGTACGTGGAGCGCGCCAGCTGCGATGCCTTTTGTCTGGAGGCCTACGGCGTGGACGGCGCTCACACTTGTCTCTCTGAGTTCCAGTTTGACAACGGCTGCATGATGGAGATGCTGGTGATGGACACGGGGGCCGGCACCGACAACGATGGCGCCGCCGCCGCCGCGGACACGCGCATGACCATGTTTTTCTTCACGTTTGAGGCGGTAGACGAGGCTGCGATTGCGGCGGCGCGGGCGACGTACGGCGACTTGGTGCCTACATACACAAAAGGCGCTACGAGAGGGTGCTGCGGTCGTACGTCGACTTTTCCATGGCGCCGATGCTGCGGCGCGGCGGCGTTGCCAGCGCGGATGAGTGGCCCACGGCGCCGCACAACCTACACTGCGGCGGCGACAACATCATCGTGAAGACGGAGAAAGGTTGGCCGGCGTGACTGTCACGAGAAAAAGAAAAAGAGTGCAAGGGGGAAGAGGACCCGCGAGAAGGGACAAAGGTTACAAAATAAGTGTGGGATTCTATTACCACGTAGACCTATTTATCTATTCTATTGTTCTTGTCGAAAACAAAGTGAAATAAAATGAAGAAGACGTGCGCAAAGTATGTAACCGGACTGACTGCAGTAAGCAAAAGAAAAAAGAAGCTATTCACAGGCTAAAGTGGGGGGCGGCCAAAGTGGGTTCGATCTTGCGTTGCAGATCACGGACCGGCCCGGTCCAGATAACCGAATGCAGGTCGAAAGTACGCCTGTGCGCAACCAACGCGTTCGTTGGGTTTTATTTCTAGTGGTTGAACCATTGGCAACCAACACACAATACACATGGCAATTGGACCCGACCCGCCCCTCCTCTACGACATGGAGCCGTCTTGTTTACTCTTTACCCTTCTCTCTTTTCCCCGTCCCTCCATGTCGGTCATTGCTTATCCACTTGCTCGAAGCCACGCCGCTGTCTGTCCGTGTGAACGTATTCCCCACTCGGGGCACCTTTCCCCGCCCTCGCCGCCAACATGGGTATGGTACACCAAATCCGTGTCATCGCGATGGTCGATGGCATATACCGTGTCATAGATGCCCTCGCGATCCCCAGTGACGATCCCTCTTTGGACAAGCTGACCAGTACGGTGCCCTTTCCTGTCTTGTTCCTTTTTCCTGTCTGGTTCCTGCATGCACCAAGACAGCGACAGCTAGCTAACGCGTGTGGATAATTGCGACCCAAGCATTGTTGTTCTTCCAGGCGAACCAAGAACTCGTTGACCTCGAGCTGGCGCGGGCAGCGACGCTGCCCGATGTTGAATGGAGCCCTAAGAGTAAGGAAGCCAAGAAAGACGAAGAAAACGAGGAAGACGAGGAAGACGAGGAAGACGCAATGGCCGGTGTGTCGCAGTTCCCGTTAGTTCGCTTGTGCCTTCTGCTCGCCGCCCTCGCACACGATAGGCACTCCTTCATGTACCGCCTCCTCTTTGAAGCGTGGAACACAAAACCCGACGACGGCAGGGAGTGGATGTGGGAGACGGGCTGCACATTCCTCAACCTGACCGACCACAGCGTCGCTTTTGTGATGCCTTCCCACCAAGCCTGCGGCCGGGCTAGAAAGAGCACCTACGATGGGCTCAAGCTTCGGGCGCTGTCCGGCGAGCAGTACCTGACGGCGTTTGGCCACGAGCATGAGTACTACCGGCCGGTACAGGTGAAGGACATTTACGGGTATGACAGGGCTGCACCTATCATGCCGTTGAAAACCATCCGGAAGGTCTGGCCCGAATTTCCACCTACCTACGAGGAGTCGAAAAACAACGAAGAAGAAAAAGAAGAAGACGAGGAATGGCTCGCCCAGTCGTATAGTAGCTCTCACAGAATCTTCAGGGACGAGACGCAGCACACTGATGACACAGGCGCCAAGACAAAAAACGACAAAAGAGGTGTACCGGTGGAGGAGAAGGAGCGTAAGCTGGCCAAGATCCGAGCGCTGCTCTCCAGCTACACAAACGCCAGGCTATCGTCGCACAAATTTTCCGACAATTTTCCGACTCTCGTGCGCGACTTCGTTTGGGAGAATGCCGAGTCGTTCACGCCCACGATGCCAGGCACCGTGCCATTGATCCTGACCGCTCTGGGCTACCCGCCCTGGAAACTGTGCCATGTGCCACGGCTCGACCTGAGTCGCTTCCCTGGGCTGCCTGGTGACACGGTTGTCGAGCTGGTACGAGCCGCCGTCGACGGGAACCGAGCCTTTCAGACCAAGAAAAGAAAGAGAGACGAAAATGAGCCCCTGGCGCCCTTGGAGCTACTAGACGCCTCCTTCAACCACGGGGTCACGCCCGAGCACATGGCCAGCGTCCTGGGCATGGAGCGGCTGGATGAGTTTCGCTTCTGGGACAACCCGGGCTTGGCCGGCGTCGCGTGGGACGGGCTGATCGCCAAGCTCACGAGCGAGCCGCGGGCGCTTCCTGGAGCCGCTGCAGCGTCGGGGCAACCTACGCATCCAGCCCGCGCCGCCCATGGCGCCGACGCCGGCGCGAATTCGCCAGCTGGTGTGGACGACGCAGAAGGCCCACGTCTTTGCCGAGACCGTCTCCTTCCCGCTGCACGACGCCCGGGCGGCGCGCTTCGAGAAGTCCATGACCTCGAAGAAGATGGTCCGCTCTGGGCATGATACACTTGGGGAACGTTGGCCGCTGAAGCTTCCTCTGGAAATAGTGACAGGGTGCGAGCGCGACAGATACGCTATAACCTCGCCTTTGCCCGCGGAGCTTTTCCCTCTTGCGTGGGAGGAGACGGTTGGCAATGGCTCGCTCGTATGAGAAGCGGATGCGTCAGCACGGCTTTGACGTCATCGTGCCAGGCGAGTACACCATAGTGCTTCTGCACGAGGCGGACCCCAACATTGTGCACTACGCACTCGTGACGTGCGGCCCTGACGGCCAGCCGGAGGCGCGCGACCCTGCCGCAGTCGCCCGCGAGCTCGGCGACGAGAGGGCGGCGCTGGCGTGGGAGCGGGGCTTCCCGGCGACGCAGGAGGGAGGGGAAGACGAGGAAGGCGGAAGGCCCCGGAAACGCTACATGCCGCTCGACGCGGACGCCTTGGAAAAGCTACTGGCCGCTGGCACGGACGTCGCCAAGAGGCTAAATAGGATCGAGCACGCCATGTCAAGATGGCTGGACGATTGCAAAGCCGCGGTGGCGGCGGCCCAAACGTCCAACATCAAGACGGATAAATAGATAGTCATGAGTTCATTGAGGTGCTGTGTTCTGTTATGTATGTTCTATCCCGTACGTTGTGTAGGAATTTCTCGTCGGCATTCCTAATGCAGGCCTCTCTGTACTTTTCAACTTCCTCGGGGCTGAACTGTTCCACCATACCGGGAGCGTCTCGTATGAATTTGATCATGAACTCGGCCGCCTGCAAAGGTAGAGTGATGGGGACACTCGACGTAGCCGTTTTTGTTCCCGGGGTCGGGCATAACCCGCTTGAAGAGGTTGATGGTGTTTGAACGCGGTCGCCTCCGTCAACATGGCTAGGAGCACGTCCTTGAACCCAGTGGCCGAAAGAGTAAGGCTGTCGCGCGCGTGGCTAGCAAAACAACTCATGCCTGCCTTGTCGAACTCGTCGGAAAGAGAGGCCATGGCCCGCTTTACCGACCCCACGAACATGTCTGTTTTTTCGCCGCATTCCGGGTCGGCAAAGACATTGTTGGGTCTGATGCGTGTGTCGACCATGCATCGGGGCAGTGCCATGGGCAGCGGCCGCTTCTCCTTTTTCTCGTCCTTCTCATAGGCGGTCCCCACTGCCCGCCCGGCTGCCTGCTTGGTTGCCATGGTGAGGCTCTGCTGGTAAAAATCAGTGTTATATCTGGGCTTTCTGAACAAAGCCACGTCGGCTGACGGCAGGATGTGGGCCCATGACTCTTCGTGCCTGCCTTGACTGTGGACACGCCAGTCGTTGGACGGAGGAGGCAAACGGGTGAGGAACTAAGAACAAAGTATGATAGACCAGGTACTCAAGGTAAATAAAACGAAAAAAAACCCCCCCGGTTGCGCCCGCGCTCCTCGCATCAGACGGCGGCGACACGGGCAGATGTGATTGGTTGCCTTGGGTCGCGTCATGGAGATAGCGCGCCGTGCGCCCCCCACCCCCGCACGATCAAGTATGCAGAGCAAAGACCGGGATACGGGGCAAAGTGTGCTGCTGCTCCTGCGAACCGGAACAGGCGGCTCTGCGAAACAGGTGGCCTGTGTTAGAGGATCATGGGTCATGGATCCGGCGTTTACCCAAAACCAGACATGGGGGCTATTAAGAACCGGCCCCGCCGGGACTAGTTAGTTAGCCCCAAGTAGGTATCTATAGAGTTAGCATACCGCTGCAGGAAGTGATGGCAGCTAGGTCGACGTTGCGACTGAAGCGCGTCGCAGTTCCTCTGAGAGAGAAGCGCCGGAGTTGATTAATTTGGGCAGCCTCATTCAAGCCAGTGTTAGCAATTAGTCTCTGGAACTCGGCAAAATAGGAGAAGAAGCTTTTCCTCTATGCTGAGAGTTCGTGGTAGGTCTTTTCTTCTGCTAGTGAACATTGGTGGGTTAGGTAGTCGTTGGGGTCGTAGATGACCGGGGGTCGTGGATCACGGTGATTTATCACGGTATTGATTGAGTCGCAGCGCGTACTCCATCATTGTTAGCCAGCTGTAACAGCCGCGTAGTCGCCAGCAATAGCCGCACCAAAAAAGAAGTCCGTAAAGAGTCTGCGGGAACAACTCAGGGTAATGCGGAACAAGCACACCAGCACCCTAGACAAATACTATCAACTGGGTGTTTCCTACTCAGGGAAGCGTTTCAACTTCTTCATGCTACGACTTCAGTCCGGCTCCCCGACTATCCAACGAAAGATCCAGATCTTCCCCAAAGGAGCTCGCTCTCCTATTTCATGGACAAGCCACTCTCGTTCCTTGCTCACATAGAGGTATCCGCTCTCCTATCCACCCACAATGTATCTCCCACCAAATGCAGAAATCATCTTGATTCGAGAAATTTTCCGTACGTTCGGCCAGCCGGTAAGAACCAAGTCCAATCAAAAGTTAGAGTCCGAACGCTATAGCTCTGCTCCGTTGAACGGTATTTGTACTGTTACGGCATCCTGAGGCAACTTCGGCACTCTTGAGGCTTTTTGCCGGGCTGCGCACGCAGTGGCACAGCTCGCTTATAGTCACCATCCCTTGTACTCAATCGTTCAATTGGTGCTTGTGCGCAATGAGCGGCAAACTGGGCTCATAGCCGTAGAGGATTGGAAGCTATAAAAACAACCTGAAGATTATTGAGTAAATTGATGTCAGATAAGATGTGCGGTCCTCCTGGCCCTCCCGCAGGCGATGGACGCTAGCGCCGCGCTAATGGCTAGGCGAGCCAATCAGCAGATTCCAGGTACACCTGGATTCTGTTGGATACGCAACTCGACGCACCGCAATCTATTAGCAACAGTGACCACAGCGTTGTAGTCGGGAGTGTACCGCCAAGTTGTGCATTTTGCACCACAAAGCTGTGGTTATTTTGGCATGACACCACGAAGCTTGTCATGTGACTACCCCGCGTGGCAATTGTGTGGCGCACTCAGTTCGCCAGCACCCAGCTGCCCCGCTTGCGGCTTGCGGCTTGCGGCATCTTAAAAATTTCTAAACACATGCCGGGCTACGCTAGGGTACCTTGTAACTCTAGTACATAACCAACTTGATCGGCGATCATACTTTTAATTGGTCGGCTTTTCGTCAGAACCGTTGACTATTTTCAACCAATCGTCGTTAAACGCAGCCCACCCAATAGAAGCACAAAGGATATAATAACCTTCGGACGCCCGTTAGTTGTGCGTTCGACATTGTTTCACTTTACTCGAACGCGGTTTTTAGGACTCATACATCTCGAATCTCTAAAAGCCATTGTTGAAAAGGCTTTGAATCGCTTGAGACCCGACCCTCTACACTTCTCTGCTTCGTCCCGAGCGAAAGATGTCGGTTACCTGCGAAACCTGCGGGGGTGAGGGCATCACCGGGGGCGCCTGCCCTACTTGCGGCCATCCAGCAAGGTCCTGAAGCAGAATCTACTGGGCGAGCATCTCCAAAATCGGATCCTAAGTTGACACGCCATTTACAAGAGCCCCCATTAACTGTTTCCCAGTTGAAGAAAGCAACTGAAACTCGTTGAAGTGAGTCCGGGGCTGTCAATGTTAGCTGGGCGCTGTTAATGAAAGATTTCATCACTTCCACACACCGTTATTTTATCTGCACGTGCAATAAACATGTCAAAGCGTCAATCCGGAGCTGAACATGTACGTGGTGCATTTGCCAGCTAATTAGTACCGGCAAGCCCCGAAGCATTTAAACCTCGGCAGCTCCACCATCCGTTACCTCCGTCCCCTCGTCTACCCTCGCAGAATAGAGCTCTTGAAATATATTGGTAGCACCTCACAATTCTCTCGCGTGAGCCCAGGTCGCATCATCAAATCGCCTATGGAGGTTTGGAGAGGCAATCCTAATTACCAAAGACTAGAGGAAGAGAATGCCAAAGCAATTGCTATTGAGGCGCAAATTCTGAAGAAATTGGGTAGTCACCCAAGGATCGTTCCGTTAGTAGAAAACCCCAAACGCCAGCATGGCCGAAAGCTAAGCATAGTTGACAGATTCTGGGGAGTCCGCAACACTGGTATTGAGCTTAGCGAAGCAAGCCATGGGAGCCTGCAGGCCTATGTTGACTCCAACAACGTCGCGATAGATACCCCTCTGCGCTGGAAATGGATTGTGCAAGTGGCTGAAGCTGTTGCATTTCTGCACGAGCAGGGCGAAATACACTCAGATCTACGACTTGAAAATTTACTAGTGCATAACACAGTCGGTCCATGTGTTGACTCCCCGCCATTGCTTGACCTGTGGCTTTGTGGCTTTGGCGGGTCGAAGTGCGAAGAGTTAAGATTGAATGGTGGGAAATTACCTGACGATCCGTTCTTCAACCCCAGAAAGCCATGGGTGTCGACACCCGCAACCGACATCTTCAGCTTAGGAACTATAATATACACCATCCTGACAGGACATTGGCCGTATGGAGAAGGCGCGTCTCCTGTCACCATGGAAGACAAAGCTGCTTATGAGACGGAAGTAAACGCTTTGTTTATGGACGGGAAATTCCCTAGCCTATGGAAGCTGAGCGGTAGAAAAGTAATCAAGGGGTGTTGGAACCACCAATACAAGACGGGCAAGGACGTTCTGGAAGCTCTCAAGTCGGAGATGGAATCACTAGGCATAAGGGTGCTGGACTAATTTGCGCTGTTACGTGCTACTCGGCATGAGGCAAGAAAAGTTGTTTGCATGTTATCCTGACTCATTACATCGGACGGATCTTATGGTAATTTGATGACAGGCAGATGACATGCCAGAACAACAACAGGCCTTGGTGTCTTGCCTATGCACGTCTGGCCAATGGGCGGGCCGCTCGTGCCGCGCGCCCTTCGCCAACTGCGCTATGCTAAAAGAGCTGAAGCTGTGGCGCAGATCTCTGGAAGCTTCCATCAGGCACTGCTTGAGTGTGCCGTCGCTGTCTATTTTTAGAAGCAGGCTGGTTGTGGATTCTGTTGGCTTCTCCCTCGAAGTCTTCCTCAATCACCACCACCGCGAACATGGATCCAGCCAGCCAGGCGCTCATGCAACGTCTGCCTGAAGGTGTGCGTGACACATTTGCTGCTCGATCAGAGTATGGAAATGTTCCTGTCTCAACTCTGATCCATCGTAGGCTTGGACGACGCTCGCGAGCAGAGCAGGCTCAGCGTCAACAGTACCTGACTCAAGAGGAGGAGAAGGCCCTTGTGAGGTTATTGCTACAAATGTCTAGCCTTGGGCAACCTGTGCGGATTAGGTACCTTCTCTCGCTAGCGTTCAGCATAGCCCACCAGCGATCTACGAAGAATAAGTTGAACAAGCGTCCAGGTAAGAACTGGCCACGAGCTTTTGAGAAGCGCCACCCTGAACTCCAGGCGAGAAGGGTCAGATCGATAGACTGGAAACGTCATGGAAACAACATACATGAGAAGATAGTAGAGTGGTTCGACGTGATCGGCCAGGTATTGCAGGATCCATGCATACTGCCAGAAAACATATATAACATGGACGAGACTGGAGTTATGCTGAGCATGCTTGGCTCGGCAAAAGTCTTGGTCGGCAAGGACGATCAACAAGGTAGTAGAGGTGGCGGGGTCAAGCGCACTATGGTAACTGCTATTGAGTGCATCAGTGCTGATGGGCGGGCGCTGCTACCACTCATTATATGGCCAGCTTCGACCCATCGCAGCAACTGGACTACACATAAGACTCCTGGGTGCGTGCACCAATCTGCTAGATGAAGTACCCCATACACCTATCACACCAGTAACTCCAGTGACATCGGAAGCACTTACGTCGTTGCACGATCTAATTATAAGAGACACCGTTGTGCTCGAAAGGACGAGCAAAGATCGTCTACAGAAGCGCATACACAAACTAGCAAGTGCTGCCAAAGTGTCGTTTGCTGAACAAGCCCTCCTCAAAGATCGCAATCAGTTCCTCCTCCAGATCAACCACGAAGCTAAAGCCCGTCGGTCGACAAAGCCATTAGTCCTAGGCAAAGCAAAGGTGATGAGTTTCGAAGACCTTGAGGAGGCTAGAGCGAAGCGTGCTGCAAAAGAACAAGCTTTAGCAAGCAAGACGAAGCGCGGGCGTAAGTGCAAGAGCGACGCGCAGGAAGGATCTACAGCCCTATCGGCGCCAAAGCACAAAGTATTGCAAGTGAACAACGCGCCTGAGCTAACACATGTTTCGATATCTACATGGAGAGCACCTATAGCCAAGATGTATTAGACTACTCTCTATAGCCCTACATAATGAGATTTCGAGGCGTTCCGTAGACTAAATATAAAGGAAATATAGATTATACATTGAAATTAGTTATTCACAAGTGTCACATTTGCGCGAACGCTTTCTTGTTCGTCCTGCCTCACAACCGGCTACTAAGAGCGCATCAGTGCATAGGGCCCCTACCAACAGCGCCAAGGGTTCTCCACGCACACGTGGTTCAGCCTTGCGAGCGGTGCGCTATTTATGCATGGAGTCAGGTCCTACCCCGCCTGAGGCTTTATATAGGCCTCATCACCAAGCCAGCAAAATAGAGAATAGCCAGTAGCCTCAGCTTGTTACATCTTAACACGTCACAGGGTCCTGTTAGTATCTGAGCTAGTGTACCTGTCCGTCCTTCTCTCTGTATACTAACCATACATCAGTAGCACGAAAGCAGCTAGCAAGTAGCAGGCACCCGCGCAACCAGGCTACTAAGCTCCATCTCTCAAGTCCAGTTCTCATCACATGTGCCTTCCACAAACCTACACGAACCTATGCGGCTCTTGCAGTATAGCGGAAGCGGAGACCTCAGTATCTATACTTTCGACGATGGCGCGATACCTCCCTATGCGATACTTTCACACACCTGGGGAGTAGATGATGACGAAGTGACCTTCACAGACGTTATAGGAGGCGTTGGCAAGGACAAGCCTGGTTATAAGAAAATCCGCTTCTGCGGCGAGCAGGTGCGGCATGATGGGCTGCAGCACTTCTGGATTGACACCTGTTGTATTAATAAGGCCAATAAGGCTGAGCACTCACTAGCTATCCAGTCCATGTTTCGCTGGTACCGCGATGCAGCTCGGTGCTACGTCTATCTATCAGACGTAGCTGCTTCGCCTATTAGATTTAAGGAGGAAGCGAGCACTCCATTATGGATCTCGGCCTTCCGACAAAGCAAGTGGTTTACGCGCGGTTGGACGCTTCAAGAGCTCCTTGCACCGAGCTCGGTCGACTTCTTCTCGCAGGAATGGATAAAGCTTGGTTGTAAGATATCACTCACACAGGAGATCCACGAAATCACAGGGATTCCGCGTCTCGCACTAGAAGGCGCGCCTCTTTCCCAGTTCCGCGTCGACGAGCGGTTGCGGTGGAAAGGTGACAGGAAAACAAAACGCGATGAAGATGCGTGGTATTCGTTATCAGGCATCTTTGGTGTCGAGATAGCGCCAGCTTATAGCGAGGGGGCAGCAAGTGCTTTCAAACGTCTAATGGACGATATCTGCAAGCTAGAAGGATGTATTCGGGACATACGCCAAACGGATCCGCGTGACGACAAGAAGCGCATCGAGGACGCCAAAGGCGGGCTACTGGCCGACTCCTACCGCTGGGTACTTGACAATACCACATTCCGGCAATGGCAACAGGGCTCGCATGGCCGACTACTATGGGTAAAAGGTGATCCTGGTAAAGGCAAGACTATGCTGCTTTGCGGAATCATTGACGAACTACGCGACTTAATGCCTAAGACTACTCTCCTATCGTATTTCTTCTGCCAGGCGACTGACTCGCGGATTAACAGCGCCACAGCCGTGCTACGAGGGCTATTGTACATGCTTATAATCCAGCAACCGTCGCTTGTATCGCACATCCGCAAGAAGCACGATCACGCAGGCAGAGCCCTATTTGAAGACGCAAATGCTTGGGTAGCCTTAACAGATATCTTTGTAGACATTCTACGAGATCCAAGCCTGTGCCCAACATATCTAATCATTGACGCGCTAGACGAATGCGTTACTGATAGGCCAAAGCTGCTTAGCTTTGTCGCGATGCAGTCTACGTCTCACCACGCTAAATGGGTCGTCTCTAGCCGTAACTGGCCGGACATTGAAGCACAGCTAGAGCGGGCAGGGCATAAAGTGAGGCTAAGCCTTGAACTGAACGCAAAGTCAGTCGCAGCTGCAGTCGACATCTTTATCCAGCGAAAGGTAGATAAGTTGGCGCAAGAAAAGCAGTACAAAGCAGAGATTCGACATGCCGTGCTTCAGCACTTAAGGTCAAACGCGAACGATACTTTTCTTTGGGTAGCGTTAGTGTGTCAAGATCTAAAAAGAACACCAAAGTGGAACGCCCTAAAGAAGCTAGCCTTATTCCCGCCTGGACTAGACTCGTTATACACGCGGATGATAGATCAGATAAACAAGTCTGACAGCGCCGAGATCTGTCAGCAGGTGCTAGCGTCGGCTGCAATATTGTATCGACCTGTTACAATCCTAGAACTAATTGCGCTTCTACAATCGCTCGAGGACTTCGTCGACGATTTAGAGTTAGTACGAGAGATTGTTAGCCTTTGTGGATCGTTCCTTACTCTTCAAGAAGACAAAGTTTACTTTGTACATCAATCCGCAAAGGATTTTCTCTTTACAAAGGCGTTTAACGAAGTCTTTCCAGATGGAATCGAAGGCATCCATCAGGCAATGTTCTTAAAGTCACTCGCAATTCTGTCTAGGACATTGCATAGGGATATGTATAGCCTGAAAGCTCTAGGCTCTCCTATCGAGAACGCTCAACCGCCTGAGCTAGACCCATTAGCAGCGTCACGCTACTCGTGCGTCTACTGGATCGATCACCTACGCGACTCGAAACCAAAGCCTTCGGTATTCGGTTTTACTGACGCTCAAGTTATAGCTATCGATGAGTTTCTAAGAAAGAAGTATCTCTACTGGCTAGAAGGGCTTAGTCTATGCAAGAGCTTGGGGAGAGGCGTCGTCTCTATGGCGCAATTGTGGTCGTTAGTTCAGGTATGTTATTTAGAAACTACGTGTCTACATAGAGTACATATTTTAGATGCTAATATAATTAGGAGATGCAGAACCAAGATCAACTTACTCAGCTTATTCAAGACGCGCGGCGATTCATTATGTATCACAAAGTAGCAATCGAAAATTTTCCTCTGCAAACCTATGTGTCTGCGCTATTGTTTAGTCCAACAGGTAGTCTAATTAGACGGCTATTCCAGCACGAAGAGCTAGAAGGGATTACGGTTAGACCAGCTATGGGCGACAGCTGGGGTTCGTGCCTGCAGACGCTCGAGGGGCATAGCAGTTCGGTCAGGTCAGTGGCCTTCTCGCACGACTCGGCGCAGCTGGCATCGGCATCCAACGACAGGACCGTCAAGATCTGGGATACAAGCAGCGGCGCGTGCCTGCAGACGCTCGAGGGGCATAGCAGTTGGGTCAGCTCAGTGGCCTTCTCGCACGACTCGGCGCAGCTGGCATCGGCATCCAACGACAGGACCGTCAAGATCTGGGATACAAGCAGCGGCGCGTGCCTGCAGACGCTCGAGGGGCATAGCAGTTCGGTCAGCTCAGTGGCCTTCTCGCACGACTCGGCGCAGCTGGCATCGGCATCGCACGACAGGACCGTCAAGATCTGGGATGCAAGCAGCGGCGCGTGCCTGCAGACGCTTGAGGGGCATAGCGGTTGGGTCAGCTCGGTGGCCTTCTCGCACGACTCGGCGCAGCTGGCATCGGCATCGGGCAACAGGACCGTCAAGATCTGGGATGCAAGCAGCGGCGCGTGCCTGCGGACGCTCGAGGGCCATAGCCATCTCGTCAGCTCGGCTGGTCTCATCTCTATACTTGTATCGCTACACTCTGATGAAATAGTAACAAAACCCCAGCAACCTGTCTGTCAGGGCATAGCAATTAGCTCAGATAACACCTGGATTTCTGAAAATGCCCAAAATCTACTATGGCTCCCAACAGAGTATCGACCATCGTGCTCGGCTGTATTAGGCAGATGTGTTAGTCTAGGTACAGGGTCTGGAAAGGTTTGGACGTATCGCTTCCTATAAAATTCATAGACTAATAGCTTCACTTTTCTTCTTCTTTTTCTTCTTCTTCTCCTTGTCTTTAATAGCTCAGCGCTCATAGAGGGACGGAGATGTACATGTAGATATATGTTAATTCTTAGGCACAAAGGGGCGTAATGAATGGGTTCCTTCGATTAGGTGACCTAGTACAATAGTAGCTTCTAGAGCTCTGCGCCACAGCTTCAGCTCTTTCAGCATAGCGCGGTTGTACATTTGTCAGATGAGACGTGCAATCCGACACTCAATCCAAAAGTGCAATCCTCCTCGCCCTCCCGCACGCGATGGACGCTGGCGCTGTGCCAGCAGCTGAGCGAGTCAATCAGTGGATACTTGGCGCATCTAGACTCAGCGCATCCCTTGCAAAGGCTCAACCCTTACAAAGGCTCGCCCTGACAAAGGCTCGGCCCTCGTAGAGGCTACAGAGCTGAGAATCTCGAAGATATCTAGAGGAGCACGGAGGCAGAGGCAGAGAGAGACAGAGAACTCAATCAATTCAATCAGTTCAATCAATCTCATCAATCAATCGATTCTGACGTTCCAATCCGTTATCACGTCCATTTATTACGTTCGTATGCCACTCTCAGCAAACCGTGCACAACCCTCAAAACCCTTCAAATCTAACACCTATATCGTGCGAGAGTATGCGTGACGACGTAGCTAAAGATGAAGAAGAACTTTCTTCAAGTAGTATTACGAAGAAAACAACAGTAACCAAAATCAGGTTTACTAGGCCGAGAGGTTCCCTTTGTTGAAATGACTATAATTACGTCGACGCAGAACCGGGAGTGGTAGTCGGATGGGCAGCATTCTGACTCCCGCTAGCAAACCCTCCATCTAAGACTCGGCGGCAACATAGAAGCACTTCGATCCTGCGATTCTTTTTACTATGGCTAGTTATTCACCACCTTTAGCCGCTCAGAAGAGGCGCCGTATGCTAGCCCAGACGAAGGAAGGTATGTCGTCGCAACTCTTGCCATACTGCACAACCATTCTAACTTTCGCAGTGCAGGCTATCAGCGAAGCTACAAGACGTAGTGATCGCATACGGGCAGCAACTGAGAAGAGCTCTAAATCTTGGACAGATACTAAACTGCAAGCTCGATACTCAATAACGCAGGAGGCATGTTGGCACTAACTTTCGTCACTCTCAATGATCTAACATGGCAAAGAATTTCTCGAATCCTAAACAAACCCACTCACGAGCCGTCAAGGCGAAGAAGCGCAGTCGGGACCCCGAGAATCATACATCTACCGAACGACCAAGGAAGCGTCTACAAACCCAAAGCCCTCCCCGCACGAAGCAGACCAAGAGAAAACGGCATCGAGAAGACGAAGTCCAACCCTTGCCTGGGTCGTCACCTAAACGACTGCGAACATCTGCGGCTCCTACCCAGAAGACAATAGGGGAGGCTCGGATTGAGTTCTGGAGAGAGAAAGGCACCTGGCCAACAGAGGAACAAGAGACAACGATGCGTCGTTTTCGAGAACTTGTTGATGATGCGCGTGCGAGAAAACGATCGCTGACCTGTAAACGCTCAAATGCCAGCCTAAATTTGGAAACGACCCAGACACAAACTTCAAGCAGCCAACAACATTGAGACTAGAAGAGTGCCCTATACAAGTATCTGTTGTTTGAAGAACAACCGAAGGATTGTAGTAGTTTCATGGATGATTACATAGAAGGCATTACTGCCGAAAGCAAAAAGCTTTGCCAAACGCTCCTTAAAAGGATACAATCGCTACCTAAACATACCCTTTTCTCTAACGACAATCTATTCAAGAAGACATGCAAAAGGATTAGAGGCGGAAATGGGGCTAAGGTAGTTCGCAATATTGCACCCCTTATTGTACCTTCAGCCGAGATTCTAGCCGACAGGGGAGCTAAACACCTAGAGATTCTCCGAGAGACTATCAACGTATGTTGGGTCAACTCTATTACTTTCATAAAACCCCCAGGTTCGCGTTCGCGTCCTGGTCCCTGTCCCTAGCCAGATTTTAGTCTTGGATTCAAGAGAGATGCCTTTAGTCGAGAACAACTTCAGAAGTTACAGCCTTTCATCGGCAACCTACTCACTAATTCTACCTTGATTGCGGCTACGTATAATATGTACCTTCCGTTCTTCTATGCCGAAGTCAAATGTGGAGCAGCTGCACTCGACATTGCCGATCGACAAAACGCTCACACTCAATCTGTCATCTTACGTGGTTTGCACACACTCTTCTGGTTAGTTGGCCGAGAGAAGGAACTACATCGAGAAATCAATGGCTTTTCAATATCTTGCAGCGATGTCGATGTGAGAATTTGGGGCTATTACACCGTCATTGATGGAGACGATGTCAAGTATTACCGCCATCCAATCCGCAAATTTGATTTCACGGAGTTGAATGGGAAGGAGAGGTGGACGGCATATACTTTTGTCCGGAACATCTACGATTTGTGGCTTCCGAAGCACTTTGAAAGAATCTGCGACGCTATTGATATGCTACCGGCTGATTTGAACTTCGACGTCTCCGAACAAGGTCCAGAATCCGCCTCTTTAGGCTCAAGATTATCTCAACAGTTTGAACGCTACGGCCTAGACGATGAACAAGTGGTACCAGACAGCCAGCCAAGCGTCCAACCAATCACCCCCGATACAACGATCGTAACCGAGTCTACCAAGTCCAAGATGAAGAGAACGTTGAAGTAGCGATTTGCAATCACTACTCACGTCGAGCTTCGCTATATCTCTCACTTTACTCGTCAAATCATGACAGCTTCGAATCCAGCGTTTCTACGCGAGCGAGCTGGCGGAGGAGATGTTGTTTTAGCGGGCTGATAAGGAGAAGGAACGAGACCGCCGGGCTTGTGTCGCTGTTGTAAGATCGATCTGCCCGCAAAGTTTCCCAATGGCGTTGAGGTGTTTGTTGGGCCTTTGGCTGAACAATGAGTTTGGAAAGGATGGTGGCCGATGTGAGGCAGTGTTTTGCGGCTGGCACAAGATTGTAGTGTTTTAGGGGTCGGATTGTTCCGGTGTTAAATCCTTCTCATTATTTGATGGAAGCGCATTATTTAAGTTGAAGCCGATCCGTCTATTTACATCTGCAGCTTTGCGCCCGTCGAAACACCGAGATCTCGTGAGCTGCGACTTGAGCCAAAGCCGGAGTCCGGGAAATGCGCCACACCCACGTGACCTAATCGCCAGAAGTAAAGACTTAGCATTGCGGCTACTCAAGCATCGCCGAGTTTTGTAGGCTTCTCTGATGTATAAAGAACGAATTGAGAGCTCAATAGGTCTACATCCCTTACGTTTATGTTAGAATAATATTTATTCAGGCTTCACCCCCTCTAAAAACCACGGTGCAAAAGTCTCCTCCGCCCATTTAAGCATGACCCTCAACGCCTCCAAGATAGTATAACACCCAATAATGTCGGCGGTAGTGCCGATATCGACAGCATCAATGAGATGGATCTCATGGACCAAGTCGCTAGCAAGATACAACTTCCAGCGGGCATCAGTAACCAAGAGCAGAGGGAGCGTCATAGCCACGGGATCCTGGATGAGCTGGCGTAGGCGGTTGAAGTAGGCCATTGCCCAGACGGAGAGCTGCACCTCCCCGTTCTCACTGCCGCCGTCGGGGGACTTTGTCTCGATACCGATAACAACGGGTTCGTAACAGAGGGGCGAGTAATCGCAGGGGTTGGTAGTGCGCTGAAGTTTGCGGGGAGAAGCAGCGAGACGGTTGATGACATTGGCCGTAGGGATTAGCGGAGGACCAAGGGTAACAGCAAAGTCAATCATCTTCCCCTTCAAAAGCTCGCCGTATTCGTTGTCTGGCACAAGCTCCTTAATGACCAGACTCCGCAACAAGCAATTAAGTGGGGCTCGGAAAGGCCGGATTGAATTGATTGATTACCTGTTTTAGCTTAGCAGTTTCCTATAAAAGTTTAACTCCTACCTAGATAGGTAAGTGGGTCTCTGAGGATGAACGGATTGACTTGCTTGTTGCGGACTGTGTTAATGACCCGCGCGGTGGTGATGTTGTAGTACGAGAAGCTAGGGCGACCAAGCACGGCTTGCTTCAGCATCTGGCTGTGCACAAGTTCGTTCCAGCTCGGTTCGTGGAGGTGCTTCGTTTTGCACAACGAAGTGTCGTTCCGAATCTCTCGCATGGCTTTAAATTCGTCCTTTAGTTGTTCGTGGGCCTTGCCATTCGGCGTCTTGGCCACATAGTCCTCTAGGTCATCAAGATCACCGTTGGCGTCCTGCTTCACCTCGGTCTGGTGAATTGTTAGCTGGGGGACTGTAAGGAGCGTGCTTTGGGGCTATACCTCGATGCCGGGCGGAATGACGCCTTTCGACCGCCGAGCCAGCGCTTGAATCACCCTGTACAGTGTTCTCACGTCCTGCGGGACGTCCGTACTTGACGTCGCCATCTTGCAGACCACAGGCTTCTTGGCGATGTGAATATCTTCGGCATCCTCTGCGTCCTCATCTGCGTGCTCCTCAGACACGCTCGGCGCCAAGACGGGCGCTGGCTTGGTGTGCAGGTCTGGGATTGGCAGCGCTGGAGGAGCCGCGCGCTTCCGACGAGTCGGTCGTGGCGTCGCATTAGGGTCCACAACGTGCTGTGTTGTGAGCAAGGCATGCTCCTTTGTTGTCTGCCTGCTCGACTTCCTTGTTGGCGACCGCGAGTCCTGGGACATTGCGTGCACCCGTGCGTTCAGTGCTCGCTGTCGCTTTTGGTTCGGCAGATCGATCTCGGGGAGCGCGCCGCGCCGTCGTTTCGGCCGCGCGAAGGATGCGGATGTGGAGGGGGGTGGAAAGGCGAGGCAGGCCTCGGGTGCGGGGCGCCTTCGAGGCTTCCGCAGATACTCGGCAGGGATTTCGGGGTTGGGTGGTGGCTCCAAATCGCCGCCCGCAGCGTAGACGCCGGCCAGCCATGCGTTCGCGCAAGCCATGGCCGCAATGATAGAAAGGGAGAGCGACGGGTGCGGGGAGATGGACAGCTTCAAGCCTTAGCAAATCTATCCCCGGCCCCGCTCAGGCCCTGTTCGGCTCGCTACCTATAGGAGAGTGTATAAGATTCAGAGCTAATAGAAAGTACACTTAATACATTATATTTGTTAGTTGCAACTCCTGCGCTAACGTTAGGCCTTTGTTACTCTAAATTTTCGTAGAATAACCTTATCTAAACCTTAGAACTTTACTCTAATCCTAGGAAGTTATTATTAGCCTTATGCGCGCTATTACAGGCAAATTTGTGTAGGGTTACTACGTCAAGAGGTACTTCTAGTAGAAGCGAATCACCAATCCTAGCTAATACAAGATAACGCGTACTACTCACCTTATACATCTGCAGGTATTATACTATAAGATATATAGCTGTGCAGACTGCATAAGCGCTCAGAATATAATTAAATCTAACTTAGGATTAGGAGCAGCGATAGGACACAGCCCGGCGCTTGTTTAGTTAGCTAACGCGTTCCCAGCGTCGAAACCAGCCCCGACACAGCCATCCCGCACACTTCGAGATACAGTCCAACGCACAGCGATACCTGCTTTGCAATGTAGAGGCATACCATCATATCGCCCTCGAGCGCTGGAATCCGCCGTTGTCCCCTCCACTAACCAAAGGAACAACCTAATTAGCCCACTACGCCCTCATACTTCTCGCGCACACCAGCACCAATTCCTAGACCAAGCAAGCAGCCAAGATCTAGTCTCAGTTTGTTGAAGGGGAACACAACAAGATGGGGGAGGTGTAAGATGGGATAGAGTGCGACGGCCCTAGAAATCGAAACCAGCACTTTGCCGGGTGGGCCGGGTAGCACTACGAAAGTAGAAAGGCTCGACATGTTTTGGTAACACGGCTGTCGTTAGTCAAACAGCCAATAGCTCCTTACATAAGCACTGCAATCTCTAGGGCCGTAGGGACGTGCTTCGGTTTAACCTCTGAGGGTTATAAGGAGTTTGGATCGTTCCTGTTCGTGGGGAGCACAACAGAGCCGTGATGGTAGCTAGGCTTGGCAGGGTCCTCAAGGCTGCGACCACAAGGCTGAGCACAACCACTTTTCCTTCATATATTGCAAGTGCCTACTTATTCTTTCGGAAACCCATATCGCTTAATTTTAAACAGGCCAAATAGAAACTCTTTAATAAGTAAGCAACACCTTCTCATCTACTTATTTCGTAACATCCAGCTCCAACCTGCCCCGCCTTCTATGCCAATAAGTAGAACCGAATACGTGCCCTTATCTTCCAATAGGGAGCGTGGAAAGGCTGCATTGTATCAGGTGATGTTCTTGGCACAAGGCTCCACTTGTACAAGGTTGAAACAAGTTAGATCGAATCTAGTCTGTCTCACTCTCCAGCTGAATGAAGTTCAGCAGGGAAGGCAATAGCCCACCTCACATAACCATACATCAAGATTTTCAATCTGCGCCAACGCAAGCTTCCTTCTAAGGACCCGACATCATGCCCCGATATCGTTATTCTCTGCTCTCGGAAAAGCCAAACATCATTCGCTTGCTTCGGCTACTACCAGGCAGAGCCGAACCAGAAAATTTGCGATGCGAACTTTTTGGGTATACTATACGAGAGTCAGATGCAAATCATCCATACGAAGCGCTATCGTACGTTTGGGGTCTCAAGGACAATCTCCAGTCTATTCTTATAGACGGTCAAGAGTTGGCAATTACGCAAAACCTCCATATGGCGCTTTCACGTCTTCGCGATTGCGAAATTTCTCGAATCATCTGGGTCGATGCTATTTGCATTAACCAGGAAGATGAAAAAGAGAAAGGGCAGCAAATCCAGTTTATGGCAGCAATCTACGCCAAAGCAAGCCGCGTGATTGTTTGGCTTGGGGGAGCCGAAGATGATAGCGATCGGGCGCTTGAGTCAATAAGAATAGCAGGGAAAAACTCCGCAAACCCCTCGGAGATACGGCCGCATGACGAAGCCATTCTGAAGCTACTTAAACGGCCCTGGTTTCGCCGGATCTGGGTAAGGAAGCAAAAAGTACATCATGTTATTGAGAGTGACTAAATTCTATTCTAGGTCCTACAAGAAGTAGCTGCGGCTCAGCATGTTATTATCAAGTGTGGTTCTACAGAGATTAACGGACATGCTTTTTGTATAGGTTTAGAGACTTTAGAGATAGCCGTGGAAGGCTACATGTGTCTGGCGACCTCCTTAATACGAGGAGCAATATTCCGCTCTGGACAAGTGTCAAAGAAGCAGGGGAGGCTCTCGCTAGACATATGTTCTCTAGGCGAGCTAGTCGATACGTACCACACCTACGAGGCTAAGATAAAACACGACAAGGTATATGCCTTACTTGGAATGAGCTCAGATGATCTCAGCGAAGCCCGCTTGAAGCCTAACTACAAAGTTCCGTGGAAAGTGCTTATGCAGAATCTTATTGAACTCCTTATAAGTGCTCAAGCTTCTGTTGACACCTGGAACGATAGGGAGATAGCAGTTATCAGGAGCAGAGGTTGCATTCTTGGCAGAGTCTCCCTTAGAAAGAGCGATAGTAATTCGGACGGCAGACAGAACGTAGAAGTTGTATTCCAAAATACGTCACAGCAATTAGGATGTGTACGAAATAGGACCGCTAGTTGGACTCTCCCGCCATCGGCAAAATCCATCCGAAATGGAGACTTCGTCTGCCTCCTTTACGGAGCCTCAAAACTCTCGATCATCAGATTATACAAGAACTACTTTACTATCATTGTAGCAGCAGCTGAACCTCCAATATATATAAAAACTGGGAGTGGACATGTCAAATGGATAGAACTTTCACGATCGGCATTATTCACACGAAAATTTCTACTTATCTGGGACTGGGAAATATCTATAGAGAACGAGCAAGATCCTAGGAAATACGAAACTTTAACCCAGAAGCCACCCCAAACGAAGTTGGAAGGCCAGTTGGTCAATCCAATTAGAACATGGAACCTTGCCCTAATATTAGGAGACTTGGGTGAGTATGAAAAGGCAAAAGAGATGCTTCGGGACGCAATAGATGGCTTCAAGAGAGCGCTTGGAGAAGAACATCCGCACACCAAGGAAAGCCACTACGGTTTGACACCATTATCGTTGGCTGCGGCGAACGGGTATAACGACGTCGTAAACCAAATGCTCACAAAAGACGAAGTCGAAATAGACTTAGAGGACTGGCACAATCGAACACCGCTATGGTGGGCTGTGAGGAATGGGCACAAGGCGGTGGTCAGGCAGCTGCTCACTACGGGCAAGGTCGACGTTGACTTAAAGGATAAGAAGTACGGACGGACACCGCTATGGTGGGCTGTGAGGAATGGGCACGAGGCGGTGGTTAGGCTGCTGCTTGAGACGGGCAAGGTCGACGTTGACTCAAAGGATAAGAAGTACGGACGGACGCCGCTCTCGTGGGCAGCCGAGGGAGGGCACGAGGCGGTGGTCAAGCTGCTGCTTGAGACGGGCAAGGCCAAGGTCGACTCAAAGGATAACAACGGTCGGACGTCGCTCTTGTGGGCAGCTAAGGGAGGGCACGAGGCGGTGGTCAAGCTGCTGCTTGAGACGGGCAAGGTCGAGGTCGACTCAAAGGATAACTACGGTCGGACGCCGCTCTCGTGGGCAGCTAAGGGAGGGCACGAGGCGGCAGTCAAGCTGCTGCTTGAGACGGGCAAGGTCGAGGTCGACTCAAAGGATAGGAGCTTCGGTCGGACGCCGCTCTCGTGGGCAGCTAAGGGAGGGTACGAGGCGGTGGTCAGGCTGCTGCTTGAGACGGGTAAGGTCGAGGTCGACTCAAAGGATAACGACGGTCGGACGCCGCTCTCGTGGGTAGCTAAGGCAGGGCACGAGGCGGTAGTTAGGCTGCTGTTTGAGACGGGTAAGGCTGACGTTGACTTAAAGGATAACGACGGTTGGACGCCGCTCTTGTGGGCAGCCGAGGAGGGGCACGAGGTAGTAGTCAAGCTGCTGCTTGAGACGGGTAAGGTTGAGGTTGACTCAAAGGATAGGAGCTTCGGTCGGACGCCGCTCTCGTGGGTAGCTAAGGGAGGGCACGAGGCGGTGGTAAAGCTGCTGCTTGAGATGGGCAAGGTCGAGGTCGACTTAAAGGATAGGAGCTTCGGTCGGACGCCGCTCTCGTGGGCAGCTAAGGGAGGGTACGAGGCGGTAGTTAAGCTGCTGCTTGAGACGGGCAAGGTCAAGGTCGACTTAAAGGATAACGACGGTCGGACGCCGCTCTTGTGGGCTGCTAAGGCAGGGCACGAGGCGGTAGTTAGGCTGCTGCTTGAGACGGGCAAGGCCGACGTTGACTCAAAGGATAACGACGGTTGGACGCCGCTCTCGTGGGCAGCCGAGGAGGGGCACGAGGTAGTAGTCAAGCTGTTGCTTGAGACGGGTAAGGTCGAGGTCGACTCAAAGGATAACGACGGTCGGACGCCGCTCTTGTGGGCAGCTAAGGGAGGGCACGAGGCGGTGGTCAAGCTGCTGCTTGAGACGGGCAAGGTTGAGGTCGACTCAAAGGATAGGAGCTTCGGTCAGACGCCGCTCTCGAGGGCAGCTGAGGGAGGGCACGAGGCGGTGGTCAAGCTGCTGCTTGAGACGGGTAAGGTTAAGGTTAACTTAAAGGAGTGGGTGTAAGGGGAACTTGGATAACGTAGTTAAAGGTATGATTGTATTGTATTCTAATATCTCTTTAGGGCTAAGGTAGGCTAGGCTATATATTTAAGCTAAGCTAGTATATCCTGTAATAGTCTCTACCCCTCTAGAGTAGGAGGCCTTATAGTATCCTTTATTAAATTCTCTTCCTAAATTATCTACTACTAGAGTAAGAGAGCTAAATTATTATTTTTTAGGATACTTTATAATACTTTAAGAATAGTAATAAGGCTATAGTCCCTTAGCCTATACTATTAGGTTTATATTTTACTAGTAGTATTATTAATAGTATTATTAATTAAATAGGTATTATTAGAGTTAAAACTAAATCTATAGTTAGAGCTATTTCTATCTCTATTACTAATTATATAGGAGTTACTAATAGAAGAGTTAGCTACTAGAGCTAGAAGATAATTATTATCTTTAGAAGGTTTAGAATAGTTAAAAGCTAATATAGCCTTTATTTTCTACTTCTTAGGAGTAGATATAGTTAAAGTAGTTTTAGTAAACTTATATTTATATAAAAGTTTAGTCCTAGTATTAACTATAGTAGCTTAAAGTTTTACTTAAGTAGTATACTTTATTTTAAAAAACTAGTCTTTTATAATATACTTAAAGCTTATATTTATAGTATTATATTTTTAAATTTAAAGTATACCTAACTATCTATAGATATTAAAAGTAAGTATACTAGTAAGATAAACTATCTTATAGGTATTAATATTAAAATCTTTCTAAAGTTATATAACTTTTATATTAAGCTAGTTTATAGGTTGTTTTATTTAGTAGGCTTAGTAAGACTTATAGTTACTAGGCTAGTAAGTAATAAAACTAGCTACTAGCCCTATTATATATTTTAATATATAAGCCTAGGTATAGTTTTTAATAAGTAAGTTCTTTTTAGGCTAGATTACTTTTAGAAGAGTCTAGTAAGTATCTAAGATTAAGATCTTAGACTTTTATATAGAGGTTTTAGAGTTCTTATTAATATAGTAGAGTATATTACTCTTTACCTTAGTAAAAGTATTATAGAAAGTAGTTTATTTCTTAGACTTTAGTAATAATAGTTTTTATATACTCTATTCCTATACTTTATCTAATAGAGTAGGTATATAAGTAGTATACTTAGAGATTTTTTTATCTATTTTAAGAATATAGTTATCTTCCTTATTATTATTAAGAAAAGATTAACTAGTAGGTACCTATATATATAGAGATAGTAATAGAGAACTATATATTATAAACTAGAATAATAATAGAGAACTATATATTATAAGCTAAAATAGTAATAGAGGCTAGTATACTATAGGTTTATATAGCTTATAGCTAGAGAAACTTCTAGTTAATAGAGTAAAGTATATCCTAAAGCTCTAGAAGCTTAGTATATAGGTATAGTTATAGGTAGAAGATAGTTATCTATTATTAGCTAATATAAAGTAAGTAGAAAGAGTAGTAAGTATATTATAAGTAGGCTCCTAGGTAATAGTTATAGTAAAAGTAGTTTGTTTTTAAAGTAGAGTAGTAAGGTTTATAATAAGCTATTAGGTAGTAGCTATATTATAAGTACTATAGTCTTAAGTAAAAATAGTAGGTTTTATAAGATACTCTTAAATAGAGGGCTTAGGTTCTTTAATAGTCTTTTGCGTAGAGATAGTAAGTTCTATACTAGGTTCTTAAGTATTAGTTATAGTATATTAAAAGAGAGAGTAAAGTAAAAGAAAGTAAATAGGTACTTATAGGGATTATATAAGTACTAGGGTAGGTAATAGTAAAAGAGAGTAGTGAAATTAAGTATAGGTAAAAATACTATAGGTAAGAGAGTAAAAATAAAGTAAGAAAGTAAGTATTATATTATAAGGTATAGTTAAGAAGACTTAAAGATAATGTAGTAAATTAGTTACTATTTACAAGTTAATATTAAGTTAAAATAAAGTATTATATAGAAACTAAATAGAGTAGAAAGTAGAAAAATAATAGGATATAAGAAGTTAAAATATTATATATTAGTACTATAAAGATATATACAATATACTAAGGTTATAATAGTAGTTTTATACTTATAGCTAAGGCTTTAGGATATATCTCTATAGTTATAAGACTAGTATTACTAGAGTAGCTTTATTTTAAGATATATTAACTAGAGGTAAGCTATATATTTTGTTGTTATAGGTAGTATCTATATATTACTAGTTTAGTCTATCTCTAAAGTAGAGATTTCTCTATTATTTAAGTAGTAATAGTATATATTTAGGAAGTTCTATTAAGTATTTAGGCTCTATTAAAAGAGGTATAGGGGTAGGTATTATAGGTTATAACCTTTTATAGGACTTAGAGCTAGTAGAACCTAAATTACTAATAAGTAAGGAACCTAAAGATAATACCTATAATAAACTAAGGATAGGATAGTAATATAGAGTATAACCTAGATATATAATAATAGTTATATAATATAATCTATAGATCTATAGATCTATAAACAATAGATTAATAGAGTAATAGATTATATTAATCTATAGATCTATAAATAATAGAGTAATAGATTAATAGATTAAGAGGTAAACTATAAAGTATATAGTTAATATAATACGTATTATTAGGATAGTATTATTAATCCTAATCTTTAACCTAGAGTAATATACTCTTAATATCTACTATTTAGAATTATTATTATACCTTAGCCCTATTAACAGTTACCTAATACCTATACCTATTTACGTTATACTCTAACTATAATTACTATATACCTAGGTAAGCTATCTAATAGGTACTATAAGTAGCCTTATTATACTTTAATAATTATTACTTTAGAGAGTAAAGTATAAGTAGTATATAGTCTAAGCTACGTAATAACTATAGCTATATTAGTAGGAAAAGAACTTTTTAAAATATAAAAATTAGATAATATAAACTTTAGAGATATTAGGAAAGTTCTATAAAGTTTTTATAAAGATAGAGAATAAATAAAAGATATAATTATAAAACTCTTTAAATCGAATAATAAGTTAAAAAGCTATATTAACTAGAATAAGACCTAGGTAAAAGCTATTACTAAGGATTAAGAAAAGATTAAAGGTATTACTAGCTACTTAGGAATAAGTATAATAAAGAAACTACTTAAAATACTAGAACTAGAGAAGTTTAATAGAGAGAAGAAGAACTTATAAACCTTCCTATTAGTAGTAATACTATACTTAGATATATAAGCTAAATACTTTAATATAGAAGAAAATAAAGTTTTATATAGAGGAATATACTTTAAAAAGAAAGTAATAAAATAGTTTAACTTATACTAGATAAACTATAGGCTTAATATACTAGAAAGATAAAAAGAAGAAATAGTAATAATATTTAGTAACTATAAACAATTTATTACAAGGCTTAAAGTAGTATTTAGAGATACTAATATTATATAACAAGTAGAAGAAAGACTCCTTAATATAAGGTAAATAAAAGGAGTAGCTAAATATATATATATATTTAAATAATTCTCTATAAATACTAAATAGAATAAATAAGTACTAAGAGTATAATTTAAATAAGGCCTAAAAAAGGAAATCTAATAAAAAATAATCTAAATAGAAAAAGTATAGATACTAGAAGCTATAAAGGCTTAGGCTATTTAAATTAATAATAAGCTCTAAGAATAGAAAAAGAACTAATAGAGAGAGCTAAAAAATAACTAAGACTAAGAAGATCCTATAATTCTAGATACTAATAAAGAAAGTAAAAAAAAAGATTTTCTTTACTATAACTATAGAAAGAAAGGCTACTATATAAAAGAATATAGAAGTAAGAAAAAAGAAAGTAAGAAAGACTTTACTTACTATAACTATAGAAAGAAAAGATACTTTATAAAAGACTACTAAAGTAAAAAAAAGAAAGAGATATAGTTAAAAATAAATAAGATAAGAAAAAACTCTAAAAGACCTATAGAAGAACTATATAAAAAAGTAGTAGCTAGCTAAAAAAACTACTAAGAGTTATACTAGATATTTTACTATAAAGAGAGATACCTAATATATATTTATATAGAATAAGGAGTAGGATAGTTCTTTTAGAAAAAATAAAACTAAATAGTAGTAATAAAAGAATAAGTCTAAGAATAAGTAAAAGAAACTTATAAAGATTAAAATAAGAGATTAAAGGTAATAACCTATAGAGTAAGACTTATAACCCTATTATAAATAATATAAGAAGATTAAGAAGATACTTTAGAAAAAGAGAGCTCTAGTATAGAGAGTTAAGAGAACTCTAGTATAGAGAGTTAAAAAAGCTCTAAACTAAAAATACTAGTTTAAGATAAGAAATTCTTATTAAGGTAAGAACTAATAATAGGAATAGAGAAAGTATATAATAAATAAAAGTTATACTTTCTAAAAGAAATAAAGATTATATTATTTAGATACTAGATAGAGATAAATATAGTAGCTATAGGAGATATACTTATATAAGAAGAAAAGACCTAATTAGTAAAAAAGATAAAATAGCTTAAAGATACCTACGTATAGAATATACTAGTAAGGTACTATATCCTAGTATAAAATAGGCTAAGAAGAGATAAGTATAGAAAAAGAGATAATATAAGTATATAATTAGAATACTCTATATACTATAAAATTACTTAAGTATCTTATATTAAGGTAAGCTATTAAATATATAAGAAGCCTAAAGAAATAAACAAAGTATAGCTAAAATAAAGTAATAACTAAAACCTTATAAAGGCTATTAATAGGATAGAGGTTTATAGATTGTAACTAGTAAAAATATAAAAAGGATATTTAGTATTAGAATAAGAATATAAACTATTTAAAGAATATATATAAAAAAAGCCTTAGTATAAATATATATATAGAATAAATACCTTAAGTATATATAAGAAAAAATTAAAATAAAATACTAGCTTAAGAAAGAAATACTTAAAAGAGTTAAAAGACTATATATAACTATAGAGAGTTATTACTAAGAAAAGAAAATCTAAATTATAGTAGATAGTAGAGCTATAAAGAATATTATATAAAGGAAATTTATAGAATAATAAGAGATACTATAAGTACTTAAGAAGTACTTAAGATAACTAAGTATAATAGAAAAACTACTATTTTAGGAACTAGTTAGCTCTAAAACCTAACTCTTAATACTAGAAGTAAGAAGATTAAAGATCTAAAACTTAGTTATAGATATAACCTAACTTAATAAATATTAAGATATAATACTAAGGATACTATAGTAAGAAATAGTAAACTCCTAGATTAACTAGAAAATAAGAGAAATTATATATAGATAAGATATACTATAAGTAAATATTAAGAGATATATAAGAAAGTTTCTAGAAGAATATAAGAAGTAAGAAGACCTCCTTATAAAACCTAAGAACTACTAACTAATATATAAACTATAGAACCTAAAAATAGAACTAGAAGAAGGAAAATCTATAGAATAGAGCTTAGTCTACTAAAAGACTAAAGATAAAGTAAAGATTAAAAAAGAGTATATTAAGATAGTACTCTAAAATAAATAGATAAGACTTTTAAAATTATTAGTAGTATATAGAACTCTTTTTATAGATAAGAAAAAAATAAAAGAAAAAAGATTCTATATAGATTTTAGAAGAACTAATATAATAATAGATAAGAATTAATACTTCTTACTCTATATAGATAAGATATAAGATAGGATAAGTAAAGCTAAAATCTTTATAAAACTTAATATATAGAATGTATATTACTAAATATAGATAGTAAAAGGCTATAAATAGAAGATAGTATTTAGAATATAGTATAAACTATATAAGTACTAAGTTATACTCTTTAGACTAACTAATAAACTAGTAATATTCTAAGAAAAAATTAATATAATACTATAAGAATACCTAGATATCTTTATATTTATATACGTAGATAATATTCTAATATTCTTTAAAAATAAAGAAGACTATATAAAATATATATATAGGATACTAGAACTACTAGTAGAAAACTAGATATTTCTAAAGATAAGGAAATATAAATTCTATACTAAGAAGACTAACTTTCTAATATTTATTATTAAACTAGGATAATTAAAGATTGTTGCGGGATATAGCTAGCTGGACTAGCTGTGCACAGGATCAGCTGATCCTAGGATAATCCCGAGGTAACCGGGAACCGGAGAATCCCTTTTCTCCGATCCCAAAGTATATAAACTTAGATAGACATCCAATCTTTCTTATGTAGGAATCTAATCAATTCACTTATTTATCTACGGATTGTTTCTAGAGCTTCTAATCCTCTACAAAGATTAACCTAGTAAATATAGACGCTATAATAAAGTAGCTAATACTAAAGAATATTACTAAAATCTAATAATTCTAAGAACTTATAAACTTCTATAGAAAGTTTATTATAAGATAGTTAGAATTAATAAAACTACTAATAAAGCTAAAAAAATATATATATATCCTTTAAATAGATAAAGGAATATAAAGAAGTATTTAGAACTATAAAGAAAAGATTCTAAGAGGACCTAGTCCTAAGAATATTTAACCTAGAACTACTACTAATAGTTAATACTAATACCTTAAACTTAGTATATAGAATAGTCTTATAATAAGAAGATCTTATTATAAGAATAAGATACTTAGTAGAGTACTTCTTAAAGTAAATAAAACTAGTAGAAATAAACTACTCTATTTATAATAAGGAAATACTAGTAATATATAAAGTATTTAAATAATAGAGAGTATACTTATAAAGAGCTAAATACAAGATATAAGTTTATACTAACTATAAGAATCTAATAGGATTTATAATAAATAAAGACCTAACCTAATAATATACTAGATAGTAGGAATACTTAGTAATATTTAACTTTAAAGTAATCTATATAAAAGGATTAGAAAATATACTAGTAGATATATTAAGTAGAAGACTAAACCTATAGAAAGAAGTTAAAGCTAAGAGAACTATACTAGTAGAGAATAAATAAGGATACTTAGAAATAAATAAACTTAAAGTAGTTACAAGCTTAGAAATAATAGGTAATAAATAGGACTAATAGATTAAAGAAGAAATAAAGAAAGATCTAAATACTTAAGAAATAGAAAATAGATTTAGAATAGAAAATATAGATAAATCTATATACTAACTAAGATATAACAAGAATTTATAAGATAATTCTATAAACTACTAGTATATAGTTATTAAAAGATAGAGAAAACCTTAGAAAGACTAATAAGAAACTACTATATACTAAAAGTAAGAAAAGTAGTAACTAAAGTACTAAGAAATTATATAGAATACTAAAGAAATATATATAACTAATATATACTATATAAGATACTATAACTAATAGAAGCTCTAAAATAACTATAAAGAGTTATTATAATAAACTTTATTACTAGACTACTAAAATAAGAAACCTAATTTTAGGAATTAAATATAATAGTATTCTAATAATAGTTAATAAACTAATAAAGTATACGTACTTTAGACTATATAAAAAAAAAGTAAAGTAAAGGAGGCTATATACTAAGTTATAGACTTAGTTATAGGATAATATAGAGTACCTAATAAGATTATTACTAATAGAGATAGTTATTAGATTTATATCTAGAATATAGAGTACTATAATAGCTTTACTAGGAATTAAATATAGTATATCTATAAGATACTATCTATAAATAGATAGATAATTAGAATAAATAAACTAAATAGTTAAATAGTACTTAAGATATTACCTTAATTATAACTAGAATAACTAGGTAGTACTACTACTAATAGTATAACTAGCCTATAATAGTATAAAAAATATAGTAATAAGAGTATTACTATTCTTTATAAATTATAGATTTAAACTAACTATATATTAGACACTCTAGGATATAAGATTATAGAGCTCTTAGGAAGAAAAGATTATAGATAAAATTAAGGAAATATATAAATAACTAAAAATAGATACTAAATTCCTAAGAATATAAATAATAAAATACTATAACTAGAAATACAAAGAAAGACCCTAATTTAGAAAGAGAGAAAAAGTATAGTTATAAAAAAAGAATATTAAGAGTAAGAGATTAAGCCTATAGTTAAACTATATAAAGATTAAACTATATAAGATTATAAAGTAAGTAATACTAGTTATATATAAATTAAAACTACCTAGGAGAATAAAGATATACTCTATATTTTATATTTTATTACTAGAAAAAGTACTACAAGATATAGAACTAGTAGTATATAAAGTTAATATAGAGAATAAAAAGAATAGAAAACCTAAGAAATTATAGGATATAAACTCTAAAATAGAAAAGACTACTACCTAGTTAAGTAGTTAGGAATAAATAAAGATAGAAAACTATTATAGGTTATAACCCTCTATAGGGTTTAGAGCTAGTAGAACCTAAATTACTAATAATTAAAGAACTCGAGAATAATACTTATAAGAAGCTAGGGTAAGATAATTACGTAATATAATCTATAGATCTATAGATCTATAATTAATAGATTAATAGAGTAATAGATCTAAGTAATCTATAAATCTATAAATAATAGAGTAATAGATTAATAAATTAAATAGTAAGCTATAAAGTATATAGCTAATATAATATATATTATTAGGATAGTATTATTAATTCTAATCTTTAACCTAGAGTAATATACTCTTAATATCTACTACTTAGAATTATTATTATACCTTAGCCCTATTAATAGTTAACCTAATACCTATATCTATTAGCGTTGTACTCTAATTACAATTACTACGCACCTAGGTAAGCTATCTAATAGGTACTATAGGTAGCTACTTTAATAAAAACTATAGGAATATATATAGAAACTAGAAGGTAATCTTAACTACTTTAAGTTACTAGAAGACTTCTAAAATTAAAGCTAAGTAACTTACTTTATAGTAAACTAAGAAAACTATTAAAGTTCTAAAAAAGATAGTTACTATTAGTAATAGATAGAGTAATACTTAGAGAGATAGTACTACTAAGAAGAATAAGAGAACCTAAAGGACTTTCTTTAGCTTCTTAAATATCTAACTTAGCCTTAAAGGTATAAGACTAGGTAGAAGAAAACTTATTATTATAATCCTTTATCTTATAGAGACGTACTAGGAGAACCTAGTTCTCTACTACCTTATTAAGTAGAGCTTACTAAGCCTACTTAGCTATAGTAATCTACTTAGATAATTTATCTTAAGTATAGTTAATAGCTCTCTCTAGAAAATATAAGCCCTAGAATATAAGTAGTAATTAAGTATAAATACTTAGCTATAAAAATACTAGGATATAAATAATAATACTAGATATTAGTATTAATATACGTAGTATAAGCCTTACTATCTCTCTTAGATATAGTATAACAAAGCTCTATACTAGTATAATAAGGATATAGTATAACCTCTTTACTATTACAATAAATACAAGAGACTAGAGTACGTTTATTAAAGGTAGAACAAGAAGGTATAAGAGAATAATAGAGAGAAACCTTACAAATAAACTAAGCTAATAACTTAGCCTTAGAATAGAATAATAAGACCTTTATAAGACTTAGGAGGATAGATAGTATTATAGGTTATAACTCTATATAGTTATTTAAACTAATAGAACTAGAGGATAGCTTTAGGAACTACCCTATATTACTTAGGTATAATAGCGTAATAGAATACAACTAGGATACGTAACTAATAAGTACTTAGTAATATACAAAGTACTAAGTTACTAACAAGTACTTAGTAATATATAAAGTACTAAGTTACTAATAAGTACTTAGTAATATATAAAGTACTAAGTTATTAAGAATATAAGTATATAGCTAATATAATACGTATTAATAGGATAGTATTATTAATCTTAATCTTTAACCTAGAGTAATATACTCTTAATATCTACTATTTAGAATTATTATTGTACCTTAGCCCTATTAACAGTTAACCTAACACCTGTATCTATTTACGTTGCACTCTAACTACAATTACTACGCACCTAGGTAAGCTATCTAATAGGTACTATAGGTAGTCCTGTTACAAGTTTATTTAAAGTATAAAGTAATAGCTTCTTATCTAATATAATTATAAGATTAGAAAACTAAGTTAATATAGTATTATAAGTACTACTAAGTACTAGTAAAACCTTAGTAAGTTATTATAAGATAGCTTATAGTAATATAAGTAAATTAATAAGTATACTTAATAAAGTTCTACTAAGACCTAAGCTAAGTACTAAAAGTAGTAGCTAATACTATAATAAGTATAAACTTAAGTTAGTTTAAATAATATATAATACTAATATAAAGCTATAATAAGTATTAAATACTATCTAGTTATTAAGTATATAGCTAGAAGATAATAGTACTTATTATAGGCTATAGAAGATAGTAAAGGGATAATAGTAATTTAAGTAAAATTCTTAAGAAGGTAAATAATATTTACTTAACTCTATACGTAAGTATAGAGCCTCTTATATACTAGTATAGTAGACTAGCCCTATACTAAGAGTATACTAACTATATACTAGAGTACGCTAGCCTTACTCTAGACTAAAACTATAATATATCTAAAGTATTATAAGATTTTAGAGATCTTATAGCCTTATTATAAAAAGATAGAAAATAACTATATAATCTAATTAGAAATATATAGAAAGTTAGGAGAATAATATTAGAAGTATAATTTTAAGAACTTTACTAAGTATATTATCTTCTAGTACTTTAAGCTAGACTTTATTTTTACTTCTTTACTAAACTTATATTTAACGTACTATTGTCAGATTGAACCATCAGATCAGCGATGCAGCCAGCTACAAATGGAATTACGCCGTGGCCCATACGCACACTCACACGATCTAACTCACGCACGAGCTCAACTGCGAGCTGGCTTGCGAGCTGGCTCGTGGGCT